>CAXKVX010001309.1:0-225725 GCA_964058865.1 Eleocharis quinqueflora
TAACGTAAGACGAAATAAACATAACGAAAGTGACCATTTGAGTTTACGTTGCGTTTAACTGAACGCAGCCAAAATTATTTGCGTTTTACGTTGCGTTTAACAAATGCAACAAAAATTTCTAGCTTTTAACGTTGCGTCACAACGCAACGAAACATTAAAACGTGCAAAACGTGTTTCGTTGACAACCCTAGTTACATGGTGATATGAATTGAAATCCTTTGCGTAACCTTTTTTTTCCGCAGAGAGGAGACTTTTGTTCTAAACCGTTAGATTGAAGATTAACGGTCTAGATTAATAATATAAAAATCTTTCTGAATCATATGATTGACATTCGAACGTTGATCTTTAATTTGACGGTGCGTATCAAGTTCCATAGAGAACGGAGTAAAAAAATCCGCAGAGAATACGGTTCTGTGATATTGCGTACCATTATGTTAGCTTAATTGCAAACATGTGGATTCGGCTGCTTTAGCTAGGAGAGGTAGACTGCATAATTGGGCAAATTCATCTTAAAAACTAACGGGGTCTTGAGATTGATAAAGGTGGCATCACCACAGATGTTGAGTTGGAATCATTTTCGTTTGCAATTTTCATGTTAGAGATTGGATTCTGCTTTAAACAGAAATCAGTGCCAACACCACCATTAAAAAATAAAAATAAAAGAGAACTTCTTGTGCCTTATTTGAAATTTCTTAATTTTCTTTTTCCTTTTGACTTTTTTTATTTTTTTATTTATCCTTTCCCCGCAGTAGAATAGTAAGCCCTTGATTTAATGAATGAATTATGTCGATGGCAGACCTGGATCCTATTATATAAGATGTTTGAAATAGCCAACAAGACATTAGATGCAGCTTGTTTTGAAATTAATCAACTCTGGTATTACACCGAGTTGGTCAAATATCACCTCGATGTGCATGAAATTTAATAACTAACAAAGTTCCTAGTGTAACAAATTTGGATATTTCATAACTAAATACATATATCAAACTATCATCAGGTATAACTAAATACAAATAATCTTGAGATTATGCAATAATTCTGAAGAAATAGTGCAGTAAAAGACAACAATTTTTAAGTCTTTCATGATTGTAGTATAGTCTCCCAATGCTTGAAATAGTGTTGTAAAAGAAACTTGTTGCTTGGTGTGCTGTTTGATGCCGGTTGTCTCCAGATAGCTACAGCGAAGGAAAACAAACCAGATACTGACAAGAAAATAGAAATAGAAATAATCAAATAAAAAAAAACTGGTACCTGACAAGGAAAAACAAAACTGGCAGAACTGTGTTATGTTATAAAATAAAAAAATAGCATCATTAACCAAACCAAGAATTGTGAAGTACTGAATTTAATTGAACTGCAAACTCAAATCAACTCAACCAGGAATTTAGATTATGATTAGATTATAATGTTCTCAGTTTTTTACTGGCCATTATTTGCTTATGATCCAATTTAACTGTTGCCAGTTTCTAACATAAGCTGTCATTAATTCAACGACACTTGACACAATTTGGTCCAAGTACACCATCAATCATCCTACTAAGTGCCAAAAGATGCAGATCAGATGAATTATAAAACGAAAAGATTTCATTAAACTTTTGTTTGGACTTAAATCATATATGAGCACAACAATGATACAATAATGCCACGATATTAACTGAAATGGTACGAATACATGATATTGCAATGAAATTCACATTTGTAAGTAGAAAATGAAATATTTTCAATGAGACAAAAGTCCACGATTACAAAGTTCTCAATCTTGAGAAGAAAGGCCTAAACTTACAAAAAAAAAAAAAACGCCATACAGACAGTTCTTAATAACTACTGATCGATAAAGGAGTCTATTTTACAATATATTCAAAACTTACCTGAGGCACTGGATTCGACTAAGAAGCTTCAAAATATGCAGTCCTGGATCCTCCTTTGCTCTCCCAAGTATGCCTTCAATCCAGATCGATCACATTTCAATTTCCTAGGATTCTTCCAAGGAAAACGGAGGTCGTCTAAATTGGGTGTCAAATGAATTAGGAGAAAGAGGAGAGCTCGATTTTATATGACCAGCCGTCTACTCGACGAAATCTGTGACGAGAAGTAATCCGAGGAAATGAGAAGGGAAGAGCGTACAGGGAGAGAGAGAGAGAGAGGGTTCCGGTTAATAAAATTTGGTCGCCAGGGGTAAAAGGATCATTAATTTGTTACTCCAAAAGATCCGAAACGGTGTACTCCGGTATTCCACCACAATGGTGGAATATTGGCAGAGGCTCTTCCACTCCCTATTCCATTCTCTCATTACTTGTTTAGCACATCCGATATGTTGGAATAGGCATTTATTCCGATATTCCAACCGAAATTTGAGTTGCCAAACAAAGCCATAGATCTATACTCTATAGTCCACAAAGAGGGTCAAGCCTCCAATATGTCTAGTTTTTCTAGTTATGCCACAACATCAATCATCTCAACCTTTTCTATTTATATCTCTTTCTTCATTTCTTTTTTAATTCAATGGCTAATTATGATGGTTTGTTCTCCACATTAAAATGGATACTTGTTTGATAGATGTTAGGTACAATATAACTCTTAAAAAAATTCGAACTTTTTTATTCTTCTGTACAGCATGACTAATCATATTGTTTATTATCATATATGCCATTTGCATTTGAAATGTTGTTTGTATTTAAAATGTGTACAATATAAAAGTGTATTTATACAATAATCCAATATTAAAATTTTATTTTTTAAAATAAACATTTTTCTCCAGAGCAAACCTGGATAGTCCTAGTAGCAACAATGACTATAAGGAAACTTGTAACAGCAACGTGAATAATGCTAATTAATGAATTAGCTTTGTCACAGGGACCAAAGAGGTTGGATTCCCAGCTTAGCCACACCAAACTCTAGAATCAGCATTTTAACATGGGCTTCAAGTTATATGCTTCCTTCTCATGCCTAACACGGAAAATAGAAAGTTTCCAGCTAAAACAAAGTGGATACTTGACAGGAGTTTTAACTTCGTCAATATATTCTCTATTGCATTGTTCAAATCTGTGTATGGAAGCTAAATTTGTTGAAAGAGCTCAATGATTAAAGATAGCAAATGCGAGCCGCATAAGGTTTTGGAAATCAGAATCAGATCTATTCATCATCCAGTCATATCATAATAGGTATATGTAATGTCTCAAGCCGTGTAGGTTGGATCATTCTCTAGTTTGGCAGTTTGCCAGTTTGGGGTCTCTAGTTATTTTAATTGGCCTTTTTAGGTCATTTTAACCATATTGAGTTGGTGTCTGATATCAAGCTACATCTAAAATCAATTTCAGGTCTCGAGCTGTTTGCTACGTGGATTATTCTGTGTTCCATATATCTGACAAAAAAATAATTTCTTATAGCTCGCTGAGTTTAAATTATTTCCTCTTTTAATTTGGCACTGATAAAGTTATCTTGCTCTGTTAGTCTATTTTAATTTTGATTCAGACAACTTTGGGTTTGAATGGTTGCTGAGTTGAGTCCAATTGGGACTAGATGAATTAGTCTGCAGCATAGAGTGAATAGCAAGGATAAACAACCTTGCCCAGTCGGGTCAAACTTCGTTAGATCGAATAGACATAATACAAATACTATATTCGAACGCACATAAATAAGCAAGAAAGAACAGCCGCAAGCATCTCTAAAAACTGGTACAACAGAATCATCTACAAACTTTGACCCAACTACAATAATCTTGTTTCTTTCCACTTAACTAACTAGCTAGAGTGGCAGCTAGGAACGCAGAAACCGTAATCTACTTGGCATCTACCAAACTAACACAAGTAACCAATTCAACGGTACCTTATTAGAAATCACAAGGGAAGCATCTGCTGCGCGCATGCCACCCGCTGATCAATCATCATCATCATAGACGACACATTCATCAGATTCCGGATTATCCTGGCAAAACGGTTCGAGAGGATCGGCGCCGCGGCTATCTGCCACACGGCGGCGAAAATCAGCCTTGGCCTGGCTGACTTCCTCCACCTCATCCCAAGCCACTCTACACTCGTCCGACACCTTCTGCACATCGTCTCCCTCGCAAACCTCAATCGCCTCCGCCACCTTCTTCTCTATCATCTCCGACAGTGCTTCTTCCCTCTTCACTGTCCCCTTGTATCTCTTATTCCCTCCAGCAGCCGAGGCCAGAACTGAGAGAGCGGGTTTATGCGGGTTACGGAGCGTGAGAGAGTTGCGAGCGATGAGGTTTGGTTTCAGTGTAGTTGAGAGACCGGATCGGGAGCTGAAATATGGATAGCTGGAGGAAATTGATAAGGATGAAGCCATGGCTGATCCGATCGTGTTCGCTTGTTGGATGGATCGAACAAGGGAGGAGAGTGCAGCAGGAAGATTTCGTTTCCGAAGTAGAGATGGGCGGCGAGGCGATCAACTCAAAATGCGTATTTTCTTATTTGGACTTTCTCATTTTTAGCGCAACTGTTGCGAGTTGCGACAGAAAATAGAAACGAAAATGTTTTGGGGATTGACTTTATTCGAATTCGATTCGATTACGTTATTTTGTATTGAAAAAATAATTAACATATAACAACATATTTAACATACATAATAATATTTTTTTTGCACGTATCGATTATTTATCAGCATATTTGTTTATCAGCTTTCAAATAAAGTTTCGTAGTTTTTGAACTTTTTGGTCTGCTTGTGATTTGTGATGAACTTCTGTAACCTCAGTTGAAATTTGGAAGATCCAATAGTCAGAGATTGGATCGCTCTAGAATTAAAAAAAAGGAAATTCGTCGCCCGCTGAAACCTTCCCCCCCGCCTTTCTGTCCTTTAGCCCTATCTTCCAGATCAAGTGATCAACCGATTCAGATTCTACTTGTTCTGTCTTAATCGATTGTTGATTCCTTCCTAACATCTAAACTAAAGAGAATCAATAAGAGATGAAGGAGACGGTGAATCGAAACAAAAATGTTTCTTATTATTTCTTTGTATCGTTACATTAGCATAACAAGGGTATTTATAGCTAGATAATCTGTAACTAACTCCTAATTAATGAAATGACTAATATGCCCTTATTATGTTACAAGCTGTAATTATTCTTGAGAATCTTGATGCTCTTGAGGCTCCTTGCTGTTAGTGATATGTTATAAGCCCTCGGCCTCCAGTCCGGTCCATGTAAAGCTCCTGTCAGATTTGACTCTGATTCGGTCCTTAGTAAGATTTTGAAAGGGTCGAGCCTTAGAAGAGCCGGATTCATTTAAAAAATACAGGCCTCTATTTACCCGGCACTTTCAAGCCCCGACCCCGTCCGACCCTGATTCGGCCCTCTGCAATCATTACCCACGTCAGCCCCTCAGACCCTTATCAACCCTTTCACAATTAAAAAAAAATAAAAAAAGAGACCAAAGCCCTTATTATCCGGCCCTGATCCGGCCCTTTGCAACTCCGAGGGCCTGATAAGGGCCAGGCCTTAGAGGGACCGGATCTATTTCCTTAAAACAAAGCCCTTATTACCCGGCCCCTATTAAGCCCTCTTTAGACTCGACCCTTACCCGGCCCTTTCATAGGTCCTCTAGGCCCGGCCCTTTTAAAGCCCGACCCGACCCTTTAGACTTTCACTACTTGTTGTGTATCGAGACTCTTGGTTGTGTACTGGTATGTTGTGTTTATTATGCCTCCTCAAACTGAAGGTATTGGCAAGACTTTCAGTTTGGATCGAATGAGTTCAAATCTTGATGCAGAGAGTGATTTTGTGAAGGTGTCTGCCAGCTAGTCTTTGGAACACACAAACCGAACCACAAGCTGGTTAGAACTGACCTTTATTCGAATGAAGTGGTAGTCGATTTCTATATGTTTTGTGCGGGCATGAAACATAGGATTACTTGCAAGAAATGTTGCTCCAATATTGTTACACAAAGGTATATGAGGGGTGCTAAGTGAAACATGTAATTCGGCCAATAAGAATTGTAGCCAAAGAAATTTAGCACAAGTTACTGCAAGGCTTCTATATTCTGCTTCTGTACTCGATCTAGAAAATGTGTGTTGTTTCTTTGCACTCCATGATACAAGATTGGAGCCCAAGAAAATACAAAAGCCTTAAGTAGATTTTCGATCATTAGGACATCCTGCTCAATCGGCATCGCTATGTGCATGAATGGTGAAAGGTGATGAAGGTGTAAATGTAATACCATGGGATAATGTCCCATTAAGATATCGTATAATTCGTTTGACGGTTGTCCAGTGGGTTGTTGTTGGAGATTGCATGAATTGAGAGACTTTGTTCACCGCAAAGGAGATGTCCGGTCGTGTGACGGTAGCATATTGTAGTGCCCCCACAATACTTCGGTATAGTTTTGGGTCTTCAAAACTATTTCCATCAAATTTGGAAAAGTGGAATAGCTGTAGAGATTGGTGTAGAGCACGCTTTTGAATCAAACATCTTGGTCTTGTGAAGAAGTTCAGTGATATATGTTTTTTTGTGACAGGAACATCTTTGAATCTATAGTTTTAACCTCAATATCAAGGAAATAGTGTAGAGGACCAAGGTCTTTGAGGGCAAAATTTGAGTGAAGGAATGAGATACAATTGGAGGTTGCATTTGGGTGAGAGGAGGTAAGAATGATATAATCAACGTACGCGGATATGATAATGATATGGCCATGGTTGTGAACAATGAATAAGGACGGATCATATGAGGAAGGTTTGAAATCGAATTGAACCAAGGATTCACTTAGTTTTTGAAACCATGCTCGTGGGGATTGTTTTAACCCGTATAGAGATTTGGATGGAAGACAAACGTGATTTGGTCTTGATGGGTCCTCAAATCCCGATGGTTGTGACATATAAACCGTCTCTTTTAAATCACCATGGAGAAATACGTTTTGAATGTCTAATTGTCGAATTTGCCACCATTTGGAAAGTTCCAAGGCTAATACCACTCGAATGGTTGTGAGATGAACCACTGGACTGAATGTATCATGATAATCGACTCCTTCCTCTTGATTATATCCTTTTGTAACCAAACGTGCTTTGTATCGTTGAATTTGCCCATTAGAGTCCCATTTAATCTTGAACACTCATTTACACCCAATAACATTTTGGTTTTGGGATTGCGGAACCAATTGCCAAGTTTTATTTTTAGCTAAAGCGTATTTGAGCAGCTTTTTATTTATTTATTGTAATTCTGATATACTTTCAGATATGATAAGAACACTTTAAACTTACGGTTACAAAAATATTAAGACAATAAAAACAGATTACATAGCAGCCTTCGCTCTAGCAGTTGCAGAGGACACAAAAATGATAATTTATGCACCCAAAATACAACATAGATTACAACACGCGAACACAACAAAGTTCAATCATTAATCTGACATGGATGAATTTGCCTGATGAGACGAACCATTATCCATGGATTCTAAATCCAGCTCTTCATCTGAGTCTATCACTTGCTCAAAGTCATAGTACGGTTTTACCTGTATTAAACTGACAAGTTATTCTTATGAACACAAATTAAAGCAAGGAAAAGAGAACTGATTGATAAAACATAAAGTAGTCTACCTTAGGCCTAGGCCTTACTGCTTCAAAACTACGAAATACAGGAGATGAATAGTCAGGTGGGTTTAGCACAATATATGCACCTTGATTATTGTATCTTTCCTCTGTTGCCTGCATTTGACCAAGTTTCAAATTTTTTAATGAGCAGATTATTCAGGCAGTTGAAATTAACTGGCTCATTGACTCATTGTGTTCAACAAAAGCTGATACTGACTTTATACGCCTCACAAATGTCATTTTCTCACAAATTTAGCATTGCAAGTATGGAATATGTGTTTAGTTTAGCTAGTTTGAGAAAATTGACTGACACTGAGCAAAAAAACTGGTGAGTTTAACATCAAACAACAAATTATGCCATCTTCTTCAATTTACAGAATTGATCTCTAGTTTCCTTGCAATAATTTATTACAGGTCCTAGCATGTTAGCATGTACTCATTCAAATTTGTTGTTGATCAGAAGAGAAAAAAGGAGGGAAAAAAGAGATTCCAAAAACCAAATCCTAGGTGGGAGGTCGTGCCGCTGGCCACTAGAACAACCCGCCTGCCTCCTCCCGCCACCCCCTTCTACTCTCCTCCTCCCTCCTTTCCCTCCACCTACTCTCCGTCCTTTTTCTACTACCACCAAAACCGAGAGCGAATAGTAGCCGGAGAAGAAAGAGATGAGGAAACCGCTCAACGGGTTCTCCTAGTGACTGCTTCTCGCTCTGATTTGGCCTCGTCGCTCAAAGCCCTCTGCCGTGAAGGAAGAGAGGAGGGAAACCAAACCGTCGGTTCCTCCCAGTAGCTGTCTCTCCTTCCCGACTCGGCCCCACGCTCCACCCCTCTTTTCATTCCCTTCCCTCTTCCCCGCAGCACCACCTGATGGATTTCTCCTCAACGGAGGCAGTTCCGAGATCCAAGTCTAGGAGACAGCAGTGAGGAGATAATCGAAACCCTAACTCTAACAGAAGGAGATCCGCGATATACAACATCCAATGGAGCTGTAGCTAGATGGACAGTGACTCCTTACAGATCCAACAAGGTCATTAGGAGGTGCAAGCCCCTACAAGCACAACCGAACGGGATGATTCGGCGACAAGCGTCGGAGACCCGTGCAATGCCGATATTCACCCACAAGGAACACATAAGTGGGATGAACCTCAGACATCTGATGATGGTAGGCCGTCGAGGGCGATGGTTGACCGCAGTGGGCGGTGGTAGACCGTAATGGGCGGTGGTAGGCCGTAATGGGCGGTGGTAGACTGCGACGAGCGGTATAGGCCGCAATGGACAGTGAAGGTCTTGGGAGCCCGACAGTGATTAAGACGAATCTCCCTATATTCTCAAGGTCTAGGTTTTATTTGTGTTGTGCTTTGTATTTCATTCTTTGTTTCTTTTTGTTTCGTGTATTTCTCTCATTTTTTTCGTGTAATCCAAAAGATCACATTTATGTGATCGTATATATAAAATTTGGGAGGCCTGACCTCCCATCTTTTTCTCAAATTTTTTGTTGTTGTTGATCTAACGACAACATAGTTCTAATATCAAAGAACGTCATGAAAAAAAGAATCTTCTATAGATAAACATTCAGCTGTATTCATCAACATCAACTCATCAAAGAGCTAGGCACAAAAATACTGATAAGAACAAGAGTTTGGTTTCAAAATCACAAAAAGTAAAAAAAAAGAGTGTAAATAGGAAATGGGTGTTGTGGGTACCTGAAATTGAGGGTAATCAGGAGCGCTGAAAAGAGTGATGAGTTGTCCTGATGTAACAACATGATCAATAGTGTAACCTTTATCCATTCCTCCAAGATCATCCCTTTTATCCCTTGCATCGGGGCCTTCATGGGACCTGATAATCAACTATCGTTTAACACGAAAAAAACAAACACCACCTCAGAACATATTCTCTAAACAGACAAATCAGGAAGCTAAAGAGTCACAACACCAAGACATTGCATCTCATGCAAAAAGATAACCGACTGAGATGCACATTTATGACAGTTTAGCTGCTAGGGCATGCAAATTATATACATAAAAATGAAAGAAGCTAAAGCTGACAGCGTTCATACATGAAGCAAAAATGATCACAAATTGTTACTAATTATGCAATATTGCAACGTATTTAATATCTCAAGGAACTAATACGACCAAACAAAATACCAAAAGTATATATAAAATAGCTGCACAAGATATCTCAGGCATACCTCAACAAGACATCAGATATGTCACATTGCATACTATAGAATAAGAAATATAACATCTACACTTTCCCCTTTCTTTAATTTTAGAAATTACCAAGATTATCCTCACTGCTTATTTTTACCTACATTTAGAGAGAGCTACCTAAGTACTTCTAGAAATGGTAGGCGAGGATGGTGCACCATAATTTATGAGGACATATTCATATATCCTGTTTCCACAGTATGCATGATATATCGTCCCTTATTGGTCTAACAAGTACGTGCTTCAAGTTATATAAAAAGAAACATGAAAAATATTACAAATAGGAGAAAAAAGTAAAGCAATAAGATTTATGACAAACCTTTATTTGGTACTTGTACAGAAACTCCTCAGTCATGTCAGGACCCCACAACAAGCCAATCCCTCTTTCCTTATTGGGTGACAAACCTGGTTTGTTTGACGGATCTGACCAGAGAACATCACCGGGAATCAAGTTTGCACCCTGCCATGGCGGATCAAGAACTACCCGTCTTGCTCTCTCTAGCTCATCCAATGAACCCAGCTTCATAACACCACTCATGTCCCCAACAATCTTACGGCTTTTCTTCTTACCGTTCCGTTTCTTAGGGGGACCAGTTACGACAGCCCGAAAGAGGCCACCATGTGCAGTGTAGACACGACCTGCTATTATCGAGGCAAGAGGAAGACCCTCAAAGCATCGCAAACACTTGCGGTAAACCATCTGACCCTGGTCACCATACTTGGCCATAACCTCTTGCTCAAATCCATAAATAGAGGTGCAATACTTGGATTCATGGTTGCCACGCAGAAGGAAAACACGATGAGGCAAAAATATCTGGAAAAATCAAAGATACAATGCAAAAGATAAAGAAACCAAGATGCCTATGTACAAGTAATTTAGTTTGGTTTCAGATAAATTCATATTGCATAATTTTAAAGTCAGAAACACAGCACCTATGCTGCACCTTTTTATTTGTCTGGTAATGGGAAATGATCATATCAAAGAAGTATCGGAAGCAACCCTCAAACAAATTTCTTCTAAAACTGAGAAGATTACATCCGTTCTCTGCAAACCAGTATTTTGGTTCCGGGAAATGTCTGCGAACTCATTTTTGCTGTATTTATTGTTTGGGAACTCAGTTGTGTTGTACCATGTATATCTAGTTCGCTGACATTGTTTGCAAATCAAATAATATGGTTCACATGTTTTGTTAACGGGCCTCCTACTTGTATGATTTTGTGATTTTGATTTCTGTTTCCATCATTTTTTATAAACAAAAGATGCCTTTGCAGCCCAAAGATGAAGCGCATGCCTAAGCAATTGAAGATCTTCTATAACAGTAAAGAGGTCTGCAAACTTCTTCAGCCCTTATTTCAGATACGTAGAAATCAAACAGCTGAGTTTAAAACTAAGCAAAGGCGTCAGGATAGATTGATACTTTTTTCCCTTTCTGATTTCTATTTATTATATTACTAACATGCACATAATATCTTAGTATCTTACCAAATCATGTTTTCTAAAACCATAGTATCACAAATAAAAAAATATGAACATCTCATTTAGTCCGTGTTAAATTTAACCTATTATGGTCAGCACTTGGTCGTCACAATTGCGACAACAAACAGCCATTTAATTTCTCAACAAAGGAAAACAAGCCCATGTTCTGACATTTATTAACCAAAATATAAAAAGAAACAGGCTTTTTCAACTATTATGAGTTAATTGAAGTTTTGATTCCTTTCAAAGCTCATCTCTTGAGTGATGATTAGATCTTAAATAGGTAAAACCTTGAAATTGATCGGCAAGACAATAGCAATTTCAAATTCCTCCTAAGCAACAAACTTATAACAATAAGACTGGAATACCAAATAAAAAAAATTGAAAGTGATCAAACCTTCCATGCTAGAAGCAAAACAAAAGTTTCAAGCCCCCAAGCTCCTCTATCGACATAATCCCCGTTAAAAACGAAGAAGCGATCTTCGTCAGGAAAGCCAGCATCTTCCAAGAGAAAGATCACATCATGCAACTGCCCATGCACATCTCCTACCACTACCACACTAGCACCTTCGCCATCAGCTTGTGTCGGGTCGATCCGAACGCAATTGGGCTCTCGGTGGAGCATATTGGAAGCAGTGAGAATGAGGCGCTGGAGAAAAACAGGGGGGAGAATGGAAGGGAGCTGAGAAGGGGGGAGGTGGCGAGACGACCAGGAAAGAACGGAGGTGAAGTGGCGGATCCAGTCGCGGGTAAGCTCGCCGTCCGGCGGCGGCCATGAGAGAGGGGTTGCTAACGGGTCGGGTGCGGTGGTGGGGTCTTCTGCGGCGGAGGAAGAGGATTGAGGGTTGTCGCCGTTTGTATGGTTGGGTTTCGACATGGAAAGAGAGAGCGCCGCTGAGGGTTTGGGGGTGTAGGATTTCGGGTTTCGGACCTTTTGAGGAGGGAAGGCGGAGGAGAGGGAGGCAGGGGTTGGAACTCGGAATGCTCCTCTCCTGCGAGGGATCCTGTTTGTATTTGAGGCAAGCAGCTGTTTGTCTCGATCTGACCGTCACGAATCGATCGACTGTTACGGACGGTTATAATTTGATTCAGGAGACAGGTGCTTTGACCGTTAGATGAAATTTTAACAGTTCAGATCAAAATAAGCAGAAAACAAGCCGAGATTACATAAGCAGCGGATTTAGTTCCTCCTGCGAGACCTCCCCAGCATTAAATTAATTCTTTCCTGCATAACCCGCACGGTAACTGTACTGTTTCTAACAGTGCAGTACTACTCATTTTTTAGATTTTTTTTAACTGAGTCAAGTAAATTATATTTTTTTATTAAAAAAATAAAAAGGACAAGTGCGAAAAAAATAGGTATTTATATTGATTTTTTTTTTCAAATTTCTCCGACTGTCATCCTATATAACCTTGTCAATTTATATACATAAACTTATATTAATTTTAAATTTCTTATTAACTTGTATAATATCTCATACTAATGCTGACGGCATCTCGCGTCTCAAATCACAACTACGCAAGAACGGATTGCGATAACTAATTTAGCGGAATAAAAAAAACAAAGAAAAGTAACATGCTAAGTAGCAAAGGGACGAATTCTCGAAATTTCCTCACAAACTAAATTTCATTGAACAAGCCATGACAAATGACTAGAGTCACTTATATATGCGACAAGCTACTTGGTCCCAAAGTCAGCGATAACTGAAAAAAATAATTGAAAGATACGGTAATTAAATGCTAAGGGAATAAAACGCAGGAAATAAGAAAAACTAATCTAGATAACTTGGAGTGCACACAAAATGATCTTGGAGATAATATCTTCATCAAATCATATCTGAGTCAGAATCTTAATCGAATTATTTCTTTAATCTGCGTCATACTCCCCGGATTGATAAAAAGCTTGTCCTCAAGACTATCTTTGGCATTGATGACAACTCAGAAGGTGGTTCGAGTGGAGGAGGTGGCTCGGGTAGTTCGGGAGATGAATTGAACTCGATAGGTGAGAAGTACTCGAGTGGTTGCAGTGATTGCAACAACAGACAAGGTGGCGACGGATTCAAAGTAGGTGTCCAGGTAGGTGGTGGTTCGGGTTCAATTAGTCCATAGTATTTTTCTTTGGGTTCGAATTCGACCAGTCCACTCGTCTTCATATTCTTGATGGAACTCTTCGAACTCGAGATACTCAACAGCTTCTCGGAGATACTCTTCAAACTCGAGATATTGCATGCCTTCTCGTGATTCTTGGGGAAACTCTTCAAACTTGAGAAAGTCTTCAGTGTCAGCCTCGGAATGTTCCTCGTAAGCTTCCTCGGTGTACTCAGAAACACACTCGGGGTCACCCTTATAAATTTCTTCCTCGAAAACTTCTTCTTCGAAATCATGCTCTTTTTCGAATTGGTGCTCAAACTTTATGTCTTCTTGTAGTTATTGAGGAAACTCTTCAATGTCGAGAACTCCACTTATTGAACTTGAAAAGTCGATGATCTTGTTGTTCGTGCTCGAGTGCTCGGGATGCTCGCTCGCCAAATCAGAGAGCTCGGGAACCTCAGTTGCCAAATTCGAGAACCCGACAATCTCATTTGTTGAACTCGAGAACCTTGTCGGAAGTCGGCTCGTCTGTTTCATCTCCAGGTTTGAGATTTTTCGCAAATGAAGGTATTTCTACTTGAAGACCATGAAATAAATTTTGGTTGTAAGCATGAACATGAGGATTGGTTTGGTCTCGGTTGTTACTCGTGTTTTCACTTTCTTTGTAAAAATTCATAAGTTGCGTGTATCGTGTATTCTCTAGTGTGACTTATTGATATCGATTCTCTGTTTCGAATAGGAGCCACGCATCATTGATCTTTCGCATTTGTGCAAGGCAATGACGTATGGATCAGTCATTGATATTGTAGAGGTACTGTGGAATTGGATGATTTTGTGGATGATATTGGATGGTCGGAGATACAACTTTGCACAAGGCAGAGGTGGTTGATGGTTGGCGGTTGTCGGAGATACAACTTCACGTAAGCACGAAGGTGTCTGTCGAAACCTGGCTCTGATACAACTTGACCTGTCTCGCGTCCTAAACCACAACTCCGTGAGGACAGACTGCGATAACTGGTTTAGCAGAATATAAACAATAAAGAAAAGTAACATGCTAAGTAGCGTCTACGGGCTTATATGTCAAAAAAAAAATGCTAAGTAGCAAAGGGACGAATTCTCGGAATTCTCTCACAAACTAAATTTCATTAAACAAGACATGATTGATACAAATGACTAGAGTTCCACTAGAGTCTCTTATATAGGCGACAAGTGTCTTGGTCTCAAAATAAACAATAACTGAAAGAAATAATTGAAAGATACGATAATTAAATGCTAAGAAAATAAAATGCAAAAAATAGAAAAAATAATCTAGATAACTTAAAATACATACAAAGTGATTTTAGAAATAATATCTTCAACAAATCTGAATCAGAATTCTTTCTATGCTCTGCGTCAAATGCAATCCTGGCACTCCAATTATAATATCACTTGCCCTTCATGACGGCTTGTAGTATCAAGCGTGAGATGAACTCATTGAACCGAGACATGCATGCTTAATCTTTCACATTATATTATTATAATAATCAGAAAACACAGCACCTATGCACACAAAAAGTGACCAACAATTTATCAAAAGAAAAACCGATTTAAATGTTTACATAGGTGATTTTTATACAACTTGTATCAAAAGATGCCTACCGATTTAAATGTATCAATTTTTTCCTTAGTTTAGCACCAATTTGACAGCTAGTTTCAACTCATTTTAGACTTTTAATTATTAGGCAGAGGCCCAGGTCGGCGAGGAGCCGGCCCATAATTATATGCTTAATTTACTAAGCCTTTATTGAGGAGTGCCACCTCTTTAAATTACTATTAAAAATATAACAAATCCCATAAAAATTCCCTGCTCATGTTTACATGAATCATAATTTCATGATGCTGCTTTTATGAAACAATAATTTCATAATTTCAAGTGAGTTGATGTTGTGAAATAAAAGTTTCTTTATTCTGTACAGGTAAAGATTATATCATTATGAGATGATACAGTTCAATTATACGTTGGACCTCAGTCTTCGTTGGTTCATGACCCAAATATATATTGATTAGTATATATATGTAGAAAAGATCCTCAAGAAAGAAGGACACAAGCTTGTACCATAGACAATCATTTACTAAACTTCTTTTCTTCTTCTCATTATTTCTCTTGTAATGTTGAGATCTCGAAAGTCTTCTTTCTTGATTCGAATCTTGCAAGAACTAAGACATGCGTTTGATCATTGGTGCTTTCAATGAATATCACAACTTTTGCCTTTTGTTCTATTATTAATTTCGATCAAGAATTAATGATTCATCCAGATTTGACAAAGAGGGATCTTTGCACCGGTCTGATCCGACCCTATGATTCAACTTCAAGATCTCAATTGCTTCTCTACAAACTGATGCTTTTATTTAGGGAAATTTGTCTAAATGCCACTCAATAACAGTGCAATTGTCGAAATTTCACTCAATAACAACAAATTGCCTAACTGCCATTAAATTTCGAATTAGTTTGCCAAAATGCTATTATCCCTATTTTAATACAATTTTAAAATAAACAAAATAAAATATATCCAAAATACCCCTCTCCTTCTTCTCCTCTCCTCTCTGATTCTCTCTCTACATCTGCTTCACCATCCTTCCTTTTCTTCGATTGCAACTATGATTCACCTAAAATAGATAATAGAATTCTAAAGTTCTACCTCATATTGTTGCTTTAAAGACAATGGTAGTAGGAGAATAGTTTCTTCCAAATCAGATTTACTTTGGCTTAATTTTCCAAGTTGATTATTGTACCAAGAAGGACGAAGCAAAACGACAATAATTTCAGCACCTACCAATTCCAAAAAAAAAAAATCAGTGGTCAGTGCCAAAACGTGAAATTCGCTTTATTTGAAACAATGTGCAGCAATAAATTTGGTCACCTTCAGGCCAAAATATTCAATTCGTACATGACCCACTTGTAAACCAGGACAAGCAAGAACCGAAGTATTGGCACTCTGAGACAAGCAACAGAGATCACAAGGATTCGAAATAGTCTCTATTTGGTGTAACAATTTTAGATCAGAAAAATTGTGCACATAAATCTTATGTTCTAGCACAATTACAATTGCTTCTTTGCATAACCTGACAGCTTTGACAAGAGATCTAAATGAGAATTCACCAATGCACCGGCTTTGGTGGTCGTCCCATACCAGTACCTTATTGGGATGGGTATTGCAAGTCAGACCCACCACTCACTAAGGCCAGGATGTTGGTTCGGAAAAGCATCTCAACGATCCCAAAACCTCCTTATTTTAGATCCCTTCTAAAAGTTTCTTTAAATGAATAAGAGTTGTAGATCCGGAAACCATTAGTAGTGCCAGCTGCAAAGCATCCAAAATCTTGGTTCCAAGAAATCGAGAGGAGACTATGCTCAGATTATGAGTCGGTATGATCATTATCGGGTTGGCACCCAAGTTGAGCTGATGATGGCAAATCCCATACATTTTGGAGCACTAGTAGCAAAGCGTATGGAAATAAATATAATTACAATAACTAGAGAAGCGTATGTAAATAAATATAATCACAATAACTGGGAAGACGAAGAAATAAATGAGACCACAAATTGAAAACTATGACCTTCTCCCGTTTTTATTCTTTTGGAGAAGCGTCGAAAACCTCAGTTTTTGTTGCCCCTTCCTACTCCTACCAATTGTCTCTTAAAGAAGCCTGAGACAAATAAAGCATGTGAAACTGATTTTCCTACTCCAACATCTAATTCTAGCAATTGTTTAGTGGACAGTGATTATGCAAGTGGAGAAGTGAATCGATCCTGATGGAAAATTAAACAAGTGGCCCAGCAGATGAAGAAGGAGAGGGAGAGGGAGAGAGATAGAGAGAGATAATCAGAGAGGAGAGGAGAAGAAGAAGGATAGAGGGGTATTTTGGGTATATTTTATTTTTTTATTTTAAAATTGTATTAAAATAGGAATAATGGTATTTTGGCAAACTAATTTGAAATTTAATGACATTTAGACAATTTGCTGTTATTGAGTGACATTTCGATAATTGCACTCAATATTGAGTGGCATTTTGACAAATTTCCCTTTTATTTAGAACCGAGGAACGATCTCTACGTAATTCTGATTCTATGCATCAAAGCTTCTTCACTTCTCTCCTAATTCTCAGCTTTGTCCATCTTGCCTCCGGCGATTGAAACCATCTCAAGCCTCGGCTTTCTTTCTTGATGAGGAAGGGATTTCATGACTCGAACCCAGATATTATTGTGCCACTCGTCACGACCTCTCGTTGGGCTAGTACTTTACTGGAAGCTCTTACCTCAACAAATGGAAAGATGCCGTACCGACTCCAAGCATAAATTGTCATGATCCAAATTGGGATCAGACAAGAAAAAAACAAGATACCGTAAAGGGAATTGAAATGTAATTGAGAAATTAAGACAAATGAGATGAAATTGGATTAGAATAAGTATTTTATTGATTGCTCAAAAGAAAATACAAACTAATAAGAATTGATAACATGATAATGGGAATAAGGTTTTAAGGATTCTGTAGGTTTCAGCATAGGCAGAAGAATGTAGATTGATGCCTTTATATAATAGGCATTTACATGTTTTGTGAATAAAAGATAAAATTAGGCAGATTGGTAAAAATTCCTAACTAACCGAAATATCCCAACAAACTCAGCTGGCTCTTCTCCATTTTGTTCACACTGGGCATCTCCAGTTTTTACAATTAATCACAACTCAATGGCTAGATGTGAATCCAACAGTCAGATTTAAATGGCACTTATTATTTCCTAACATTACCTCCCCCATGAATTAAAGCTTGTCCTCAAGCTTTGGTAAAACGATTGAAGTGCTGAATTTAACCAAGTGTGGATTCTTTGTTGTGGGTTCAGTACACTCTATAAGGGAGTTATATTAGGGTTATGCTGTATTTGTATTACATCACCAAACCACTTCACTGACCCAAAGTAGTTGGCTACCCTTTTCTGAACCAACAATCTTGTCACTGATCTAAGTCGTATACTCTATTGTGACAACTCCCTGTTACAGTATGGTGACCATTTCATTATTAACTGGAGAGCATGAGAGCACATTGTGACCTTAATCCTGAATTTTGTACCAATAATCTCGTTTGGTACCGGTACTATTTCAACAGCCTTCTACAACTGGTACCACTGCTCAGTCTTACCAGAAAACTGAGGAATGAAACCTTGGTCTTGTGCAAATTGGTGCATCTTCATCTTAACTTGATTGCTACTTTGCTTGAGTCCCATTGCAGTTTTTCCTTCACCAAGTTCCATTGGTACAGTGCCCTTGTACTAGTAATGTGACAATGTCAGCATACCTTTTTCTTTCAATTTCTTCCTTTCTACTGTGCTACTGTATGTTATAAAATGATGGATAGCTGACACCTTTTCCTTCCAATCAAAGATCATGTCTATGATTGTTTTGCCTTTACATTTCAGCCCAGCCATGAGAGATACGCATGTTGTTATGGAATATTAGTTTCCAAAGGACAGTTTTCTCCTGGCCCTTAGGTAGCACCAGTACCAAATCTCCAAGAACTATCTTCTGGATGGAACTAGGACAATCTAGCAATGGGTAGATGTAAAATATTGTTATGGTATTCCCTCTTTTCTTTATCACCCTACTATCAAACTTGGCATTTGGTTCCCACATGGAATTTCCTTCATTATGTACTTCTTCTTTTCGATTACTAGCAACCACGAGAAGGAATTTATTGAATCCATCTGGCCTCAACCTGTTGCCTTTGATATTTACCCCAATCACCTTAACACCGAGAACATGAGTTAGAATCAAGACTTGCATTAATAGCCAATTCATAAAATATTTGAAATATGAATAGTGTGTTTCAAGGTTAACAACACCATAAGCAAACTCTTTTCCGTCGAATCTTACGTGGTTAGTTCCAAGGAAAAAAAAGTATTTCCCTGGTATTCTACGGAAAATGTATTTTTTGTGTAGATGGTAGTTTTGTGGAAGTTTTTTCATGGTTATTTCAAGGAAAAAGATGTCTTTTTCGTCCTTGTGACACATAAATGGCTTTTTTTCACGCTAATAACGAAAATTCTAATAGTGAAAGAAGAAATTGGAGGTAAATGAGACAAGAAATAGATAAAGCATAAAGAGGAAATGAGGTCGAGGAGGATGAAGGAGGAGGAGCAAATGGTGGAGAAGAGAATCACAAGAGAGAGGGGAGGAGGCATTGAAGCAAATAAAACGACAGAGAAAAGAGACATACAAGAGATAGTGAGAAAATAAGAAAGTGACCGAGAACTCATAACAAGAAGTAAAATAAAAAAATGTATTGCAAACAAAGAGATAAATTAATGTGAAAACGTTCAAAAGATTCAAATCATAATTTTTTAGTTCAAATTTTCGATTTAAGTTGCTCTATAAATTTTTCATATTAAAACCTCGTAGGAAATCAAATTTCGTAATATATGATGATTCTTTTAATATTAAACAAAATTGTTTTTTAAATTGTTTAAAAAATAGTTTAGGAGGCTTTAATTTGACAATTTGATTTCATATGAAATTTAGAATTTATTAAGAAACTTAAATCAAAATTTCAAACTCGAAAATATATAATTTGAACTGTTTGTACTTCGGATTTAAGTGCAAATGTTTTCAAATTAGCGTATTTCTGCAACCTAAGGCCATGTTTGATTGTGGAGTAATTTTAATTCGGATTAAATTACTTACTTCAAGTTAAGATGGAATAAGTTAATCATGTTTGGTGGATTAAGCTAATCCACCTAAAGAGGTGGAGTAACTTACTCCGGATTAATTTAAATCTTGTTCCAACTTACTCCATCAATTTTACTTTATGTTTGATGAATTAAGTGTGTAATAAGAGAGTTAAGTCACCTCTTACTCCACAATCAAACATGACCTAAGGAAGTAAAAATCAGGGCCACAGGATTGCCACTGGCTGGAACAGGTGTCTACGATTGATGTGCATTCTTGAATACTATCTAGTTTGCTTGTCAATAATTGGTTTATTTTTCTTACCGATTCTTCTCTAAAAGCGATCGATATCCTCCGTACCACCTTTTGTACGTCTCCTGGTGTTGTTCAACAAGGAAATGAGAAAAATTCAGTCCTAATATTGGTTCGTCATATATCCATCCATGTATACTTTTGATGCATTGGTTGCAACAAGTCAATATATATCAACTAATTAACCGATCAAAATAAAGATGTTTGAGCTAAGATATCAATTTCAAACCAAAACTTTTGCTCTCCCGTGTCCTGTCACTATTTAACTCAAGTGATCTTTGTCTATAAGAGCACCAATAACTTCTCTTGGTCTTAAAAAAACATGCAAACATAATACACCTATCCTCACCTCGACATGATAACCTGGAGGATGTGGATTCGTCGAAAAAACGGCTCAAGGTGCATGAGATACCAGCATCAGATACTAAAACCGGCGAGTAGCAGATCCTTTACTAATGGTATATGGCTCAAAATAAGGCTCATTAGATTGTCTAAAAAGCTGAAGCATTGTTTACATCTCTTAAGGAGAGGGTTGCGTTTGAGAAGATTGCTAAATTCAGGCACTCGAAATCAGAGAAGACATGGATCATTTGCAACAAAACCGAGTCAATCAAACCGAACACTGGTACATTCATGCAAACCAACAAATTATTTCCGTGAAGACGCCATTGCAGATTGCTTGGAGTTCATAAAGAAAAAATCAACATCAACAGAGAACAATATTGATGATTCTTCTACTGAAGCGCTGAAAGCTTAAATACTATCATACATTTTAGAATGTTTTAAATTCACAATACCATTATCCCTCCTATGACTTGTCTTTTAGCCATGTTTAATTAAAGAGAATATCACTTTTGTGCTATTACAAAGATATATTGCAGTTAAACTATCTTTGATGCAAGTAAAGCGAGTTCTTTTTTTGAACAAAAGATATTACATCACTACTACCACCTGTTTTGGCAAATAAATCTGAGTTAATCAATCGTCTCAATCTGGTAAGTTCAATAATTTTGGAAGCAAAGCAACTATGTGTTATATATTTATTTTTTTCGACAAACGACGGTACAACAGTGCCGCCTGTTTCGGAGTGACGCTCTTCTCCCGCATTCAAGAAGTGTCCTACGCGAATAAGAACCATTTGAATGGTCTCGCGTCTCGGAATTTGCACCAGCACACATGTTGAAACCATCCAACGGCTCCTGTCTGCATGAGGCACTTCATGCGCAGGAGAAGATCTCAGCTGCCGGTTTTGGCAACAAAATAAAGCAAGTCAAACCGTCTTGAATTGCTTGCAGTCTTTTAACTAAGTTTAATAATTTTAAGATAAACTATAGAAAAACAATAATTAATGCAACTAATTGTAAAGACGCATGGTTTATTGTCATGAATGGGTTCTACATTTCCGTCAGAATATTAAAGCAAACGCGAGTATCTGTCCTGGTCAATTTTTAACCATATATTCTCTTGAAATTTTGAATCAACGAAATGCTGAGAGCCCAAATGTATAGAATTTTGGGGCCCAAATAAGGGTCCTTTCCAGAGATCTTCCTTTGAGTCTGTATAGAGTTTAGTCCTAATATTTATCCAACCTCTGTGTAAAGAGATTACATGCTTACTGCTGTCATGTAATAATTTTAGCAAAATGCATACAGGCTCCTCAAAACAAGCCTATTGAATTCGGCATATAATACGGCTAATAGCATGCATGCTTTTCAGCCACATGCCAGTTCCAACCAGAAATTTATTTTGCATGCGTGATACACTCAATTATACATAACAGCTGTTATTTTTATTGTGTCGCCATGTTCCCTCCTACTAGAGACCGTCGATAATGACTACCATCAATTGCTCATGTCATCTTTTCTATCTCAGTTCATGCTTCAATGTGCATTCAAGGACGAAGCAGCTCACTGGGACTGGCCGAATACATGTCAAGCAGCAAAAGCATATCATTGATTCAAAAATCGGCGATAAAGAGGCGGTACTAAAGCCCTTCTCTGATGTATTGTGTAAAAAATCAGCAATCTCATTCCTGATCAATGTCATTGCATATATGCTATATAAACATATAATTTCTTCACTGCAGCATTCCTACGGATAATCGCATTGCGTTTCTGCAAAAAAATACTGCATCCCACGTTTCAAACATATAATTTTAGCAAAATGCATACAGGCTGCTCAAAACACACCTCTCTCTTTTTTATTTTTCTGTAATTTTACAATGGAGAAGACAAGAAGAATAAATAGGATACAGAAAAAAATACAGCCAACACACTTTCCTTATTTCTACTGTTATATTTAGAAGAAAAAAAATAAGAAATTAGGCTACACGCCTAGAACCAGAAAATTCATGTGCATTTTCTTTCCTCCTTTGCTTCAGTTTTCACTTATTACTACCTGAATTGCTATAAATGCACCAACGTGAGATCCAGGGCCAAACCTATCCTCACATGCTAATACCTCCCTCAAGTTGGCCAGAATGTCAGCAAGTTGATTTTCGGACCCGAGGAAAGCGTGCTAACTAAAACTAGAAAGCGCTAGTGTGCTCAATCCGTTCATACAAATACTAGTTGGATCTGTCTTGATTCAATGTTTTGCTTTATAAAATTTCGATCTCACCAATATGTTTAGTCCTATCATACTGCACTAGGTTATGCGACATGTCAATTGTCGCCTTGTTGTCAACATACAAATTCATAACTCCTTGAGCTAAATCAATTTCAGATCAACTTTTTTATCCAAAGTAGTTCACAAACACCTTTAACTATTCCAATGAGCTCAGCTTTTGTGCTTGATAAGACTATTAAACTTTGTTTCTTGCTTCTCCAAATAACCATATTACCTCCTACAAATGTAAAGTATCTGAATGTTGACATGCCATCAATAACACTTCATGTCTAGTCCGTATCAATATTAACCCATAATATCAAGGTGTCCATTTCTTTGAAATTGTATTTCTTTTTCCAGTGTTCCCTTTAGATATCTAATGATTCTCATGATGGCTTCCATAGGATCCTCACTCGGATTATGCATAAATTGACTTACTAGACTTACTGCATATGCAATATCAGGTCATGTGTGTGTGACAAATAAATCAATTTTCCTACTAATCTCTGATATCTTTCCTTGTTGATAGGAACATGATCGGGTATCTCTCCTAATTTAAGTTTAGGGTAACTGGTGTATCAACTGGTTTGCAATCAAGAATTCCTACTTCGGCTAGCAAATCCAGTATATATTTTCTTTGAGAGAGAACAATCAATTGGTAAGAACGAGCCACTTCAATTCCCATAAAATATTTCAAGCCTCCCAAATTCTTCATCTCGAACTCTCTGGATAGCCTTTTCTTAAGCACTTGAATTTCATATGCATCATCTCCTGTGATAATCATATCATCTACATAGATAATCAAGACAATTAATTTTTCATTTCTTCTCTTCAAAAGAGTATGATCAGATTCCCCTTGAATAAACCCATAATATTCATTGCTTGAGTGAACCGGCCAAATCATGCACGAAGAGATTGTTTGAGTCTATAGAGAGCCTTTTTTAACTTTCACATTGTTAAATTCGATCTCGGGTTCTCATATCCAGGAGGAGATCCATATAGATTTCTTTTTCTAAATCTCCATGAAGGAAAACATTTTTTACATCAAATTGATGCAGTGATCAGTCTAAATTCGCTGCAAGAGACAACAACACTCGAATTGTGTTTAGTTTAGCAACCAGAGAGAAAGTTTCTTGATAGTCTACACAATATGCCTGAGAATACTCTTTTGCCACCAATCTAGCTTTGTATCTCTCGACATCATCATTTGGACCATATTTAATTGAGAACACCCACTTACACTCAACCGATTTCTTGCCTTTTGGAAGTTCAACTAACGACCATGTATATTTTTATGTAATGCTTCTGGTTCCACATCTATTGCCTTTGCCCAATCGAGATTTTTTAGGGTCTCATTCACATTCTATGGTATTGGTAGGGTAAGCATTTTATCACCAAAAGATTTCAATGGCAGGTAACATAATTTGCAATTGGGCATCTAATCTCCTTACTAGTTCCATCTTCAGAAACATACCATTTTGGGGGCTTTTCACGGTTCTGTCTAGAGGGCAACATATAACTAGGGTGACAAGAACTTACCTTTGACACATCATGAGACACTTGAGCATGTAGTTCTTGATCTTCCTGTACCACTTCTTCATCACCATCTCCATTTATTTCAGTATCACTTTCAAAATTTTCACTTGACTCAGCTTTGTTTAACTATACCTTGCAATTTTGTTATCTCAAAAAATGTTGGGTTATCTGGCATGGTACATCACTACTAACCACACATTGATCAGTGTGATCACTACCCGACAAACCTTGTACTTGTTGCTCTTGATCACATGTTGATTTTGTGTCTTGAACCCAAACTAGATTCTTTGTACTTAAATGTAACCGCATCTCTCTGAGTTTCATTCTCCCCCTGAGAGGGATACTTGGTAATTGGAAAAAAATATTCACTCTCCAGAAAAGTTACATCCATTGTAATATACCACTTTCTTGACACCGGATCATAACACCTATATTCTTTTTATGCATACCAAGTCCCAATGATACACACTTAACATCATAGGGTTCAACTTTAGACATCTGATTTTTGGGATATGTACATAAGCAACACAACCGAATACCTTTGGTGGTAAACTCAAAATTGATGGTAGCAGTACAAATTATGCCATTCTTTTCATTGGTGTTTGAAAATTATTAGACTTTGAAGGTAATATATTAATGACATATACTGCCATAGTCGCTACACAATCGCAAAATTTTTTAGGTACATGATTTTCAGTAAGTAATGCATAGCAGTTTCAAGAATGTCTGTTTTTACGTTCTGCTATGCCGTTTTGTTGAGGTGTTCCAACACATGTAGTTTCATGTATAATTTCATTTTCACTAAAGAAGGTCTTAAGAGCCTTGTTAACAAATTCACCTCTATTGTCATTTCTAAGAAACTTAATTCCTTTACCAAAACCGAGTTTGTACCATTTTATGAAAATTCTTAAAAACTTCTACTACCTCATCTTTTCTTTTTAGCAACTATACTAATGTCATATGAGTACAATCATCAATAAACAACACAAACCACCCATATCCTGCCATTGACTCAATCGGAGGTGGTCCCCACACATCTGAATGAATAAGATCAAAAGGTTTCTCACATTTATTCGAACTACTATTGTAGGATACATGCTGGCTTTTAGCTTTGATACATGTCTCACAAATAAAGTTGGATAAATCTAAACCTACAAATAGATCACGTAAGAGTTTCTCCATATAACCAAAAGAAGGATGTCCTAACCGCCTATGCAACTTCAGATTTTATTCTCAGATTTTGAACATCCATTTGCTGAGTTAGCTTTTACCACTCTCAAGTCTTCCAAGTGATACATGCGATCCTTCTTAGAACCACGCCCAATGATCTCCTTCGTGAGGATATCTTGAAATGTATAGAAATCTGGAAATATCAAAACCATACAATTCAACTCCTCTGTGATTTGACCAACTGAAACTAATCTAGTAGTCAAGGATGGTACAAGAAGAGTATTATTCAACATTCACATCTCCATCTCCTTTCATTGGATACTCAATTCCATTTGCATTTACAATTTTGTCAATTCGTTGTTATCTTGGTTCATTTAAATTTTTGCTAGAGAATGTCATATGGGTCAGTAGCCTTCGAATCAATTATCCAACCATCTATACTAACTTGAGATTGAAACACCATACCTTTTTCAGGTTCTTTACCTTTTCCTGTCACATGTGACGTGCTACTTGAAACTTGACAAGTGCTATCCGCTTGGTTGAAAATCCGAATGGAGCTTTCCTGATATGATTGGCTTCAGCTGATCTGATTTCTCCTATGCCTTGTGAATTATGTTGGGTTGATCCATCTACTCCAATAGCTGCAACGAGAGCCTGACTTTTTCCATTTTCACCTTGTGGTTTCCCCTTCTTTCCTTTATACCAATCAAAATAACCAACTATGTCGAAATATATTTCCTTGACACGTCCTATCTTTCCACAATTTGAACACTTATGCTATAATTTTTCCTGACTAGTATAATTCTTGTATGAGTTTGAGTTTCCTTCATAAGGTTTGTATCCTCTTGAGACCATTGCCATAGAGATATTACCTTCTTCTTCTTCTTCTTCTTCTTCTTCTTCTTCTTCACACCAACGCTTCATCATTGCCATCATAAAATGTGGTTGCAAGTGCCTTCCACATGTCCAGTGGAGTCTCATAATGTGTCGCTTCATCTCGGGTTATGAGTCATCACGGGTCGGGCTAGGTTCATCATGTGTCGCGCCATCTCGGATTACGGGTCGTCTCGGATCGGATCGGGTCGGGCTCAAGTTGCTCTTGTATCGCTTCATCTCGAATTACGAATCATCTCGGAAAGGATCGGGTCGGATTTAGATAGTTTGATTTTATCAAAATATCAGATCAGATCGGATTCAAATCGGGCCGGATCGAACGGATTTCTCGAGTCGGGTTAGGTTCTGCCACCTCCAAGTTTCATTGATTGCGGTGAATACTTGATTCTCAGGCATGGTGTTAATTTGTTGATATATGGAGGTTTTGAGGTTTTTTATTTCACAAACAGGTTATGATGTAGCACTTAGCATATAGCAACGAACACTTCTTATACACTGATTTGTTAGAAAGAGAACAAATTATGCTCTGATACCATCTCAATTTAACAACAATCTCAGCAATCAATTCACAAACACGCGAATTTAACGAAATTCAGTACCAATTTAGTACATATTTCCTCAACACACACTTCTTTTTATTATTTTCTGTAATTGATTTACAATGGAGAAAACACGAAGAATAAATAGAATATAGGAAAAAATAAACACCCTGCACACTTTCCTTATTTCTACTGTTATATTTAGAAGAAAATAAAAAATTAGACTAAGCGTCTAGAACCAGAAAATTCCCATGCATTTGCTTTCTTTCTTTGTTTCAGTTTCCACTTATTACTACATGAATTGCCTTAAATGCACCAGCGTGAGATTCAGGACCAGACCTATCCGCACATGCCAATAACAAGTATATCGATTTTATTTCTTTATTTCAATAAAAAAAGAGAGTTTATTTCTTGATTTGCAGTACATCTGCTTTTGTGATTAATTAATATCACATAAAACATGCCGATCCAACGATTCATTGGTATCTATTTATAGCCCTCAACTCAACCTTACAAAATTTCTCCTGTTCCGTACAAAATTGTAATCATGCACATCCAGGCAAAACAAATCGATTTCATTGAGTATCTATTTACAGCCCTCAACAAGGAAATTTACATCGAGTATCCAGGCAAAACAAGGAAATTTACAACCCAACCCGACTCGTGATCTGAAAATTATCGACACTCGACGACTCGAAATCCGACCCGACATTGCCCGACTCGACTCGTGATCCGACTTTCGCCAGAAGTCAAACAACCCGATCTGACCCAAATTTGCCCGACCCGCTCAATTGCCACCTCTAAATACAACATTGGTTTAATTACATAGAAGTTTGCTTCACATCTCATTTTCAATTATCTTTTGTTTTTTATTCTCTCACGTTTTTGTCCTATTTTTCACATAATTATGCCTAAATTTTTATTTGGAGTATATATACGAGTTTGTAATTAATTATTTAATTTAATAAATAAATAACTTTAAACCATAATAGCGAGTTATTTTATAAAAAAAGGCAAAATATCTTGTATCTCCCTCAACTCTTTCTAAATATCTTATTTCTCCCTTCACTCTTTCAAATTCCTTTCTTACCACTGAACTCGTGCTAATGTTTCTTATTTTCCCATCTAATTAAAGACACGAAATTAACTATGACTATTCTCATTAAAATTAACAGTTAAGTATTAATGAAATTAGAAAGACAAATATGTCCTTGTCTTATTTTCCCTCCATCTGTCAGAACGATACAAAACCTAGTTCGCTCCATTTGTTTATCGCCTCTTCATATTCACTTTGTCTAGCGTCTCTTTAAATTTCAAGTCTTCTCCCATCCACGCTACTTATTTCAAAGATATTGTCGTTTTTTTTTTTCTAATTTGTCTCTCTCCATCGAAGATAATTTCATTTTCTCCTAAACAGTTTGTTATGGAGGAAGATGGAATTGATCCTTTGTTTACTATTCAATATGAATCTCTTCCTCTTATAAATGATTCCCTAGTACTAAGTTCTGATCACTATGCATCAGAATGGATCTTTGAAAATCCAAATTTGAAGTGTCAGAAATTAAAGCCAAGAAGAAAGGGCAAAGAAACAGATGCTGGTAGTTCAAGGTAATAAACTCTTATGAACTAAAGTTGTTATAATTTTTTGTTATCGTGTATGCGAAAAAAATGCAACAAAATAAGAAATGGACAATGCTTACAATATTTGTACACATCTCGGAGACCAAAAGTTTTAATAATCTTATCATAAACCAGTAAAGTTAGTTGTTCAAGTTAGTTGATTTGAATACAGAATTCAGACGAAAATTTGGCTTAGATACACAACATAAACTTATAATGACAACTCTATGATTTAACATATATATGATGCTAATTCTTCTTTGTAGTTTAGATACACATCCTTGTTCCTACAAATTCAAAGTGAAGTATGATGGGTTTTTTAGAAAAATCAAGAATGGTACCAAACAGAAGTATTGCTTTGGCAAAATAAAGACCCTTAATTTGGATCCAGTTAGTTTCAAATCATTGCTTGAAGAACTCGATAAAATACGCCCTGTGCAAGAAGATCAGGTACTTTCATTGTGCTTTCTAGACAAGAGTACCAATCAACAATCATTTATTCCTCTTGAGGATGATAATAGTTTCACAAAGATGCTAACCATGTACGAGAAAGAGAAGGAAGTTTTAATTTATGTGACCGTGCGGGACAAAGACATATCTTGCGATACGATTAATATAAATTTTGAAGAGATGTCACTTTGCTAAATGATGTTTCCTAATGCAATAGCATTTAGAAGAGCTCTCAATCACTATGCAATAACAACAGATTTTGAATATTCCTTGGAAAAAAGTGATCCTACACGAGTAACAACAAGGTGTGCAAAGCTAGAATGTAATTGGAGAATCCATGCGTCAATTATTGATGATGGCATAACTTTTGTGGTCAAGACATTGCAACCTAGGCATTTGTGTAGTGGAGTTAATAAGCGTGGGAACAAACATGCAAGCAAAGGTTGGATAGCTGATAGAATAATCAATGACCTAAGAAGTGAGGGGAATATACTAGCAATGGTTTTGAAAAAAAGACTTGAAAGAAAATTTGGCATTCAAATACCATATCTCAGGGTTTGGCGTGGAAAGAAATTAGCAATGGAGGGGATATATGGAAAATGGGATGACTCATTCATACAAATAGGAGCATTCAAAGAGGAGATATTGAAAAGAAATTCAGGTAGTGTCGTGGATTTCAAAACAGAACCAATAAATATTACGAAAAAAGGAAAAGATGTACTATACCATTAGATGAGAGCCGACATTTTCAGCAGCTTTTTGTTTCTCTAGGTGGTTGTATTACTGGATTTCTTAGGGGTTGTCGACCTTATGTAGGTATTGATGCATGCCACTTAAAAGGAAAGTGGAATGGATTTCTTGCCACTGCCACGACACTTGATGGAAATAATTGGATGTTTCCGGTGGCTTTTGGTGTTATGGAAAATGAGAGTGAAGAATCATGGGAGTGGTTTTTAACATCTCTACATAAGGCAATAGGGATGCCAGAGGGGCATGTAATTTCATCAGATATGCAAAAAGGGTTAGTAAAAGCAGTTTCTAAAGTGTTCTCATTGGCTGAACATAGGGAGTGTATGGTACATTTGGGCAAAATTTTCAAAAAGCACTTTTCAGGCAAGGCCATAACAGCTGGACTCTGGGCTGCTGCTTGAACTTGCTCTTCGAACAGATTTGAAAAGATTATGGCAGAGATGAAAAAAGTGTGCCTGACAACAGCTGAATATATAGATAAAGAGCATAGTAAGTTATGGAGTAGAAGCAAATTTGCGACAGTCGCAAAGTGTGACAATATCACTAATAATATTTCTGAGACTTTCAACTCTTGGATATCCGAAGAGAGACAGAAGCTAGTTTTGAATTTGCTTGATTCGATTCGAAAAAAGATTATGGTGAAATTTCATGAAAGAAGACATATTGCAAGGAGATGGAAAGGCTTGTTGGTTCCTAAAGTGAATCAAGACATAAAGAACATTTCTCGGGTAACATGATATTTCTATCCTGCTTTTCAATTAATATATTACATTATTTCTATTATTTATTTTGCTTTCCTCTTTAGGATTTGAGTGGGTATGAGGTGAATAAAGGTGCAAACTTGTGTGCAGAGGTAGAACATGCAGGAAAAAGATGGGAGATCAATTTGGCTGAGAAAACCTGCACTTGTCGAGAATGGCAATTTAGTGGTATTTCTTGCGTTCATGCGGCTACATTCATAGCCTCCATTCGAAATGCAAATGGAAAGATTATGTTGATCCTTATTTTACAATTGAACGGTTCAAGGCATCATACGCTACAGAAAAAGCTGCTATGCCAAGTAGACATGAGTGGATGGAATGTGATTTAGGTTATAAAATGTTGCCACCGATCATTAGAAGGCCACCGGAAAGACCTCGCAAGAGCAGAATTAAGCCACTAGGTGAATCAAAGAAGAAACCAAATAAATGTTCACGTTGCAACTTGCCGGGTCATCAGAAGAACACGTGCAAAACTGTTGTTCCATTCCAGCTTAATGGAGAAACTCCTAATACACAAGCAGAACAGGGATTAACTACTAAAAGGTTTTGCTATCAAACTTCAATATTTTTTCTGTTAGTAACTTTCTTAAGTAATTTTATATTGATTATGCGCCAAATTTTAATTGTTTCTTATATCCTGTAGGGTTAATGGAAAAACTAGAACAAAGAAGATTGTATGCTCTGAAAGTTTCCTACGTATTTTGCAAGAAGAAAATATTTAGCTTCTTTATAAATTTGCAGCAACAAAAAAGAGTGTTGTTTTTGTTTTGTTAGTTTATGAAAGGTGGAACTAGATGCATCTTGTTTAACTGGTACAAGATGGTACCAGATGGTACCATGGAAAACAGTTCTTCCAATTTTGGTCAGCTTTGATTTTGGTTAAACTGGTACAAGATGGTACCATGGAAAACAGTTCTTCAAATTTTGTTTCCTTTAAACATTGACTGGTGATAAAGATTGTGTTGGAACCACTAGTTCAGGAGATAAAGGGTTGGTACAACAGTACATGAAAGAAATTAGATTCAGCTGAAATGTATGAACTAAAAAAAGTCAAATGGGGCGAACATTCATTGCTGAAATGTAATACCGAATCTTTCTGACAGATGGAGGAAAAATAAGACAAAAGCATATTTGTCTTTCTAATTTAATTAATACTTAACTGTTAATTTTAATGAGAATAGTCATAGTTAATTTCGTGTCTTTAATTAGATGGGCAAATAAGAAACATTAGCACGAGTTCAGTGGTAAGAAAGGAATTTGAAAGAATGAAGGGAGAAATAAGATATTGAGAAAGAGTTGAGGAGATACAAGATATTTTGCCTATAAAAAAAGTAATCTTCCGTTCTCATGCAGTCATGCTCATTACATCCAAACGCCTCTTGTTTACATTTCTCAATAATTTCCATGCATTTGGATCCCACCAAAAATCCTATTGTTGGATACCAAACCCATTTATTCCCAACCAACGTTTTTCCGCAACTGCAGAATATGTCCTTATTTGTTGACGCCATCAATTGATCATACATTTTTCCTTCCTGACAATTTATCTTTTGCTAAACATAGTACCTACTAATAAACATCTGTAGTTCTGTACAATGTGATCAGCAACTTAAATCTTAGATAAAAAAGAAGAAAATAAGAAGAAGAGAAACTAAAGTGCCTAGAACCACTTAACAGCTAGATACCAAAGGAGAATAGATTCAGCACTGCATTAGGGGCTTCTCTACTTCTTACCTTCTTCATGGATCAGCTATCTGAATCCTCCAAACCCTTCTTTTTCTTCCCATATATCAGCCCAGTATCCTGAGAAAATAATTACCATAGTTCCATTAATTAATTGAAAAGATAACTAACACAAGCAAACCTTGCTAATATAAAATAAAGAAACCCATTGCAAATAACACCAACTGTTTTACTATATTAGCAAAAGATACCAAATGTTATGTCCACCGAAACGAGAAAATTATTAAGTACAGAAAAGACATCCTGTTAAATAGTGGCAATGTCATCCCAGCTGTATCAACTGTACGCCAAGGCAAAATTGACATAAAACCATTACACTAGGAGTCGATTTGAATTGAAGTATTAAAAAAATTAATTACTTAAGAGAAGCAAGGGGTACTATCAGTCATTTTTAACCAACTTAAACCTACCTTTAGTTCTTGGGAGCAATTTGCAAGTACAGAAACTGACTAGTAAACTAGCTGCCACTGAAGGTTAAGAGCCTGTTTGGCATCCATTTTGTTTCTCGTTTTTAGTTTATTTTAAAGAAGAATTCAGACTTATTTGGAAGGCAGAATTTCATATAAAGGCCTCCAAAACTTCAATATTACATATTTAGCCACTAAAATATCATAATTACATATTTAGCCATTTAAAACACAAAATATTTCATACAAAGGCTTCTAAAAGTTCAATATTACATATTTATCCACTCAAATTTCATAATTACATATTTATTCAAGTAAAACACAAAATGTTTTATTATTGTCCAGCATAACTGCAAATTAATAAATTTAATGTAAATTAACAATTAAATGGTAATTACCACTCTAAAACACTAAATGAGGTAGGCAATTGAAAACGGGTCGGGCCAGGTCGAATCGGGTCAAATTCGCCCGAGTCAACAGGTTGGCCGGGCCACCAGTTTGTCGGACCAGGTTTCGGAAGAAGGGTATAATCATTAGCTTCTTTATTTCACACCGCTTCTCCTCTCCTCTATTTAGGTATTTGACAAAATTCGTATGTGTTTGACCCGGCCCAAAAACTCTGAGATCGCGATCTGGCCCGGCCCGACCGGAGGCAAACTCGTGCGAACTCGTCCAAAAAACTCTTAGAGTCGAAGACGGGTAGTGACCATCCTTTTTGAAAAAAACTTGTGTTAAAACTCGTGCAGACACTCTAAAACACTAATAGAGGTAGGAAATTGAAAACGTGTCGGGCTGTGTCGGGTCTAACTCGCCCGAGTCGACGGGTTGGCCGGGCCGACGGGTTTGCAGGGCCGAGTTTGGACGGGTTGGCCGAGCCGACGAGTTTGCGGGTCAGTTTTAACACAAGTTTTTTCCAAGAAGTATGGTCGCTATCCGTCTTCGACCCTCGCTTTTTTTACAAGTCCACACGGGTTTGCCTCGGGTCGGGCCGTCGGGTCGCGGTCTTAGGGTTCAGGCCGGGTCGAGTTTGTATTTAGGAGATTTCAGTGGCTAAATATGTAATATTGGAGTTTTAGAGGCCTTTATATGAAACGTTTTGTGTTTTAAATGGATAAATATGTAATTATGAGATTTCAGTGGCTAAATATGTAATATTAAAGTTTTAGAGGCCTTTATATGAAATTCTGCCTATTTGGAATTTGGATAGCCACAACTATTTCCAGTTTTTCAGCCAAGTGGAATAGAAGGGAAAAAAAAATATTTTCGACCATGACAGCTTTATTTTTCAAGGTTATCTTTTAAAAATTCATTTTTTTCTCTCGCTTGGACAGAAAAAAAATGGTACTAAACACAACCTAAGAATTTTCATTTTTTTCCTTCTTCTTTAGAGATACCTACATTATTACTGCAGTTACCAAGATGAAATTGAAAATAACAGCTTTATCTGACAGCTCAGGTATACCAAGTAAACCAGTCAGGTATACCTCAGTTCAGATATTCCTTCAACAATTTGGATAACATTTTTAATTCAGTGTATCAAAAGTTACAAAATAAAATAGAAAGAAAGCTGTCAGAAGAAAGATATATGAAGATTAACAGTTTGGCCTTTACTGTGTCTGTACCGAGCCTTAAGCCCAATGAAATTAAATGATCATATAGATATTTGCATTAAATTAAAGGTCTTAACTCTTAATTTCTAAGTAAATTATCTTGAATTGATCTGACGAAGTACAGATTAAGGCATTGCTTCAATTAACCTTTCTTAAATTGCATGGAGAGAGAAAAAAATATAAATAATTAAATTGTAAGGAGAGAGTGTAATTCATTGATCCAATGATTTAAACCATGAGTGCACAATCAAATAGTGCACTCATGGGTGTACCTAACCCTAACCCTAACCCTATTTGCAAACAATAAATCCAAAACCAAAATCCAACCATTTCTGAGATATCGCAACAAGCCCAATTTCTGTGTCATTTGACAAAAAGTATGTATACTTTAAATGGGATAACCTATCAGTAAATTTTGAGATCCTTCCTTTTTATCCTATTCAACTGAACTAAATCAATCCGTTGCATATGGAATTATACTGTTTTTTGTAAAGATAGATCAAAAAGAAAAGAGGCAATTTAGCTGTTTGACTTTGACATAACTGTAATTGAGCACTTCACAGTTATTTACAAATAACACAAAGGTTTAATAGCAAGATGCAAAATGGCAACATGTTGGGCATTCTTCAGTAAGAAAAATCTTGATATATTAAGGAGTACAGGGATAAACAAGAATACCTGAGGATCGGGAATTGGCTTTCTCTTTTCTATATAGCGGTACTTGTCCGAGGCTGCTGCCAAAGCTGCTCTCTCCTGCAACACAATGCCAAATTGATCAGCCTAGAACTAAAATAATACAAAACTAGTTAAAAATATATTAGGGTTATTTTTAATCTAGAACAAGAAACGACAACAACAAGGAATAGCAGATTAAGGATCTATGTTAGGTGTAAAGAACTGGGTTCCAATTAATGAAAACCAGTAGGATGTTGTATCAATCATGGTCCCAATGGCAGAACCAGACATAGGGGCAAGTATTTCCATAACAAGTAGGTAGTAAGCAAGGTTTCAAATTTATATATAAAGAAACATTAGAAAATAAGCCAACTTTCTAGAAAAATAAGAACATTTAAGAAAGAAGACTAATTACAGTACTTCTACTATTTTATCAAATATAAAGTACTACATACAAATTGTAGTCCCCAAATCATGAATTGTTTTGCTTGGTTTCTCTTCAAATTGGGTTATGTAGGTAGTAATCACCCAAACAAACAATACCAGACAGAATATACATTTGCAAACACACCCAAAAGGTTACTAAAAATGCATGTGTTAATAAAAAAACATGCTGATATGTATCACTGATAGTAGACAGAATATACATTTGCAAACACGCGCTCGCTCATCTGATGTGTGCTACCGTTTCAGAAGAACCTATAAAAATGCCTTTTTTGTTGTTAATAAAAAGAACAAAAATCATAAAATTAACTCCGTCAACATTTTTGAGTTTGTATTCACAAGTTTATCTTTTAGTACATATGCATGTATGCATGATGTAAAATTCACGAGTAATAAGGCTTGTCTTAGCCTCTTAGGCATATTTTAATTTTGATAAAAAATAATAATAACTAAAATATATAATATAATAAGGTACAGAAGATATACATTGATCACATGTACATAGAAAACTGAGCAATACAATTAATGTTATATTGTTGGCTAAGTTCTAAATAACATTCCTTGTTTTCTTTTTCTTTCCTCACTGCATAATTTGTTTCACCACAACTACATAATGATGCTATATGCCAAATGGCCAAAAGTTCTTGCTAATCAACTCAAAAGTATTGACTTGATTAGTATAATTTATAAAAATCTAATCGAGTTATATTTTATTTGTATTTTTAGATTTTAATAATAGGTAGTTACTTTTCTCATCTGGTTTTGTCAATGGAATTACAAAACCTGCAGAACTGAATGGCCAACATTATTATTAATTTGATGAGTCTTAAGTTATGATGATCAATTATAAATTAAAAATATCATAAACCTGGTTGGTATGGATTGGATGGAAAACCAAAACAAAATACAACAAACTAAAGACATGTTGTGTGCATCAGAAACTCCCCCAAACAATGTCATAATCCTGGCTCTGGCTTTGGCCCTGGAAGTAGCCATACTACTATATAGTACTATCATTACTATGTTGTTCTTCTTCTTAAATTAATAAAGCCAGAGCTTCAAGCAATGAGTAGCACATCTCCTGTGTGAGACAACACTTGATAAGTGGCCCTTCTAGAAGGTATAACATCATCCTAGAAGAGTTGATACGTGAAGTATTATACACTATATTGATCAATGGAACATGGGGCAGGGAGGGGACATCGAGCCTCATCTAAAAACTAACAATAAAACAAGGAAATGCTAAAATCCCTGATAACAACTCAGGAGCTGCTGAAGGTAAATAAGGAAAAGATTTAATTGAACACAAAAAAATTGTAAGTTTATCAGAAAGGAACAACATGCAGGATAACTTAATGCAGGTTATGCATCCTACACTGGAACATATGAAAAAGAATTAAGCTAAGACGTGAATTATTCATAAGTAACAAAGGCAGGGTTTAGTTTCTCATTCCCTAAACGTTAAACACCTCCCTTCCCCAAATCCTCACCCCCAATGCACCGAATGCTCTCATAATTCGTGGACTCAATATTCAATTTTAATTAAATTAGACAATTACGTAGTAGCCTGACATTTCATTTACTTCCAAAAGAAAATGATAAACAAATGACACTTCGTATGCCTCCCTCTTCAAGCAACTATTACACAGAACCAAACCAACAATCTACAACTACTTAGTATGTCATGCGTTATGACAACACAAACATGCATAAACAGTATGCTGCACGTCTATATGATTTAAAAGGGACACCTAATCAACAATTATCGGTAATTGAATCGATCAATTGCACACCGAAAACATCAAATATAAGAGCAAAAGAGGAAAGTACAAAGAAGAAAAGTACCTCTTCTTCCTTTCGGCGCTCTTGAGAGGGCTTGACCCAGAGGAAGTAAGCGAGTGTGCCGGCGACGGCCCAAGAGGCGGCGTTGCTCCACCCGCGCATCCCTCCCATCGCATTCCCCACGAACGATCTCACGTTCCCAAACGATCTTTCCCATGCCCTCCTCCCCATCTCTCTCTATATCTTGCCCCTCTCTCCCTCTTTCTCTCTGCGAGAAGAGCCTCTGCTTGCTTGGTTTTTCGTAGCGGGTTTATTTCTGGGCTTTAATTAGTTCTGACGGTGTGATCGGCGGTGGCATTTTTGCATAAATGACCTGCTGCTTAATTGTATTCTTGCAGAGCGAAACGTCTACTACTAAAGATGTCAAAAGCGAGTGACGTAAGAAATGGTTAAATACCGATAGAAGTATGACTCGTGAATTACGAAAATGGAACATGCCACGTTGCCCACCAGAACTTGACAAGTGGTCATTTGATTGGCCATAGGTAGGCCTATCAAGATGAACTCTTTTGGACGTTCTGACGTGTTGTTTGGGCTGAACGACGTGTTGTTTGGGCTGAACGAAACAACAACGGCAAGAAAATCCATTTTGCTTGGACCGACGACACAACAACAACAGAGGCTCAATTGTCGTTTGATAAAACAAAACGAAAACGACAAGTCCAACTTTTGTTTCGTTGTACCGTTTAACTGCGTATAAAGGCAGAGATAAAGAGGAGTAAATCCTAGCGTCGCTTATTTCCCTCCTTCCTCTTTTCATGTGTGTCTCTTTGTCTCTCGACTCATCAGCTTTCTCTTTCTCTGTTTTCTCATATCTCTCAGTCATGGTACCTTGTGACTTGTGAGGCTGTCAAGTCTCGTTGGACGATCTCCACCCAATTTTCAGACCTACCTTACATTTTGCCATCAGACCCGTATAATTGATGATGGTTCTTGTTCATTTGTTCTATGATATCTAGGCTAGGGTTCTATGAGACGAGTGATCGGATTGTCCTTCAGGAAACTGATTGTTTTTCTTTTGCTAAGCTTGCTTAGTTGTTTTATATATGGAAAAGACAGGTCGGGAAAAAGAAGTTGATTGTTGTGTCATGTCTTGCTTAGCATGCATGAAATGAAATGAAATTGTTGATGGTTTGATTGCCTTGCAAGTTGCAACTTGATTGCATGCATGAAATGATTATTGGCACTTGTTTGAATTGTGTCTGCATGCTTTGCTTGTTTGAACTGTTTATGCATGCTTTGCTTGCTTGTTTATTTGAGCTTGCTTGATTACTGATTTGTAATAGATAGATAAGACTTATTAACTTGCATGAGCTTGATTACTGGCACTTATATGTGTCTGCATGCTTTGCTTGTTTGAATTGTGTATGCATGCTTGGCTTGTTTGAACAGTGCATGCATGCTTTTGCTTGCTTGTTTACTTGAGCTTGCTTGATTACTGATTCATAATATATGGATAGGACTTGTTAACTTGCATGAGCTTTGATTACTGGCACTTATCTGGTATTTGCTTGTTTGAACTGTGTATGCATGCTTTGCTTGTTTGAACTGTGCATGCATGCTTGGCTTGTTTGAATTGTGCATGCATGCTTTGCTTGCTTGTTTACTTGAGCTTGCTTGATTACTGATTCATAATAGATGGATATGACTTGCTAACTTGCATGAACTTTTGTTACTGGCACTTATTTGGTATTTGCTTGTTTGAACTATGCGTGCATGCTTGTTTGAACTGTGTATGCTTGTTTACTTGAGCTTGCTTCATTATTGATTTGTCATAGATGAAACATATATGTTAACTTGCATGCGCTTGAACATACAAGTCGATTCATCTATTACAAATCAGTTATCTTAGAATTAAAAAATAGCATCTTACTAGCACTTACATGTAGCTTGCTTGATTAATGATATGTGACAGATGAATCTGACTTGTTTACTTGAATTTACAAGTCGATTCATCCATCACAGATTAGTTGTCTTAGCAATCGACAGTGAAATTCTTTGAATGTGCTCAAGATTCATCTATCACAGATCATTGATTCAACTCTCTTTCTTTCTTTGTTTTATCCTTACTTAAATATTAACATTTATTATTTTGTTAATTTGCAGAGGCTGGTGGAGAAGTTGGTGAATGGTGGTCCACTGATGTAGTTGGTGATTATGTATGTTGAATTGAGCATGACAGTGGTAATTTTATTTTGAGTTTGTTGGCTTTTGTGTTGATCTTGTGAACTTGTTGCTTGTCAGTTAGGGTTGTAGTCGTGTAGCATGTAAGAGGTAATTCAAGATAAAGTCCGAAGTGCTAGCTTGCTCTTTGGCTCCATAGGTCTCAAGTCATGGTCTTCTATGATGATATATGTTTCTTATTTTTATTTTTAGCATCAAGCTGAGATTGGTACCATCTGAGAAGTTGTTTGAGAACTAAGTTGAGCTTGAGATCAAAATAGAACTCCTAAGTTCAATCTTGTGCTGTGTACTTGTGTTGTAAGTTGATTAGCTTGAGATGAATGTTGTATACTTGTCTTATAATTTGCTAAAGAATTTATATATTTTTGCCTTATGTTAAATTTAAATTACATGTATATGTTTGTATGAATTTAGTAGTTCACAAATTTAGCATGAATTTGTGTTGTATTTAAATTTAACTTGTGTTTGTATGAATTTATGTTCGTTTTAAATTATGTTTGTATACTTTTGTAGTTGTGTTTGTAATTTACTCTATGTTTGCATCAGTTTAGCAGTTTAAAAAAATAAAACGATTAAAATGTTTTAATCGTTTTTGTTGTTTGTAAAAATGAAACGATCAACGGTTAAAACTATTTTGCCGTTTGTTAAACAAAATGATCAACGACGGTAACAATTGTATCGTTATTTAAACAATACAGTTTAAGGCACAACCAATGCTGTGACCGTTATAAACATTTGACACCTCTAGCCAATATATGATATTGGCTATTTATATATTATAATTATAAAAAGTGACACCGTCACAGTATATATCGTTAAAGTTGCGACCTCAGATGCTAGTGAAAGCTCGAAGTGAATATTTTCATTTGAAATAAATATTGAATCTGACTCTTAATATAAAGAAGAATTTTAAAAAAATTATTAAAAAAACAATTTATTTATAATCTTATCATTATGTTTATCCATCTTAACATTTTACTTTGCAAAGTTATATATTTTGAAAGTAACAAATAATGTCATTAGTCAAAATAAATTGAAATTCACTAAATAGGAAAGACGCTAATTTAATGAACCTTTCAAAGACAAATGATTCATTTTTTTACAACTGAGTCAAATTCGAACATTGACTATCGTGGATTGCAAATTCTGACACGATAAAAATCAAGATTTTAAATAGTGAATCGCATAGTTTTGTGGTTGAGGAGTGATTTAGCATTTTATCAGTGATAAAACTTTTTTTGAGAAAAAATATGGAGATCATAGTTCTCAAATTTCATTAATCACATGAGTGTCCATTTACAACGAGATTACTTGTACAAGAGAAATAACAAAGAAGGATAATTCATATGATAAAGTAAACAAAAACAATACAAAAACCTGAAGAATTAGCTCCCGGTTCCTTCTAGTTTGTGAGATCATTTGCACTTTATACATGTGCGTATCATGAGTACCATTACTTCCATTCCACTTATCTCATGTACTATCAAATTGATTGTGATTTACCTGAAAAGACTCGCCTACACCTTTTCTGCCATATGGCGAATGATGTCACAAATTCAACCCCATGGAGAAGGAGGTGAGAGTAGCAGGCTTTCGTGAGCATCAGGAGAGATAAAGGATGTCGCATTGGCATCCTTTGTCAAAGTAACACTATCAAAGATGTATCTTCTCATGTGGCAAGCATACTCACAAGTAAGAAATAGAATATTCACTGACTCTGCATCCTTCTTGCACATGTGATAGTAATTCGGCATCTGCCACCCCTTCTTTATCAGATTGTCAATCATTATGAGTTTATTACGAATCATCAGCCAAGTAAATATTTTGACTCTTGGAGGTGTCCTACTCTTCCAGATGAACTTGAGTTTTGAATGCAGCATTGATGTTGCCACCAGAAAGTGATAGGCCGACTTGGTCATGTATGCATCAGATCTCCTTATCCATGTAATGTGTTGCCCGCTATGATCCCACTCGCACAAGTTTAGAAATGCGGCAAGACTTTAGCAATTGATTTCCAGAAATGGGAAGCTCTTGTATCTTCCCATGGGGGAGACTAGGGAGAGTTTGCAGATATCCACTAATCTTGTCTTCGAATTGTACCACTTCTAGATCCACATCAGTATTAACGATACATTTGCCATAGCGATATTTCTGAGACTCAGTCCTCCTTATTCTTTGGCAGTAATATCAGTGACCAGTTTACTATATATAGGCCTCTACTGTCTTGTTGGTCCTTGTGGCCATGCCAAATAAATCTCCTCCTTATCTTATCTAATGCTTTGATGACCTGATTCAGGAGCAGTAGAACTGTCATGTGATAGGTTGGGATTGCAGACAATATCGCATCTGCCAGTACCATCCTTCCCTGCTTTATGTCCTATCAATATGCACTGGACTTTCTCAATGAGGGGTATATAGTCTGATCTAGTCAGTCTGGAGTCCTTTGGGGGCAGCCCCAAATAGGAAATTAGGAATTGAGCCACTTGAAATCGGAAAATGCCTCACATGCCTTCTTGTCAGAAACAATGATGCATTTGTAAGTAGTAGTACAGACTTTTGTGGTTTATGTGCAAATTTGAGAGATATAAGAATGTGTCCAAGAGAAGGCCTATGAATCTGATTTGTTGTTCTGTTGGTTGCAGCAGTAGAAGTGTATCATCTGCGGAGGAGAAGCATTGCCTAGCATTCGAGAAAGGAGGTGTGAACATGTCAAGGCCACCAAGTCTATCCACCCACACTGGCAAGAAATCGACGGAGAGAATGCATAAACAGTGTGCAAGCGGGTCCTCATGTGTTACCCCTCTACTTAGTATAATCTTCTTGTCTGCAACATAGTTTAGAATAACTCTAGATGATCCTGGTAAGGAAAGATGTTGCATCCACTGGCACCATTCTTCAGGTAAGTCAAATGCCTTTCCAATATCCACCTTCGTTAGTACCAGTCTAGAGTCTTGTTTTGTTGCATCATGAACCATCTGATGTGCATACTGGAATCCTTATAGTATGTTCATTCCCTTAACGAAGGCAGTTTGCAAGTCACACACAAGAGTCTGCATTAGCAATTGGAGCCTTGCCGCCATTATTCTGGAGAAGATTTTTCGAATTTCGTTTGTGAGACTAATTGGCCTGAAGTCAGAGGGGCATGTGGCCATCGCTTTCTTCGAAATGATAGCAATGTATGAGTCATTGAGTGGTTGCAGAGTTATTTGTGGTTGTGCCATGACTAGTCTGAAAATCGCCAGCAGGTCCGGTACCAGTAGATCAGCAAATTTCTAGTAAAATTCTGTCGTAAAACCATCAGGACCAGGTGCCTTATTTTTACCACCTTTGTTGATTGCCCATCTCAGTTCATCCTCCTACAAAGGCTTGATTAGATCCTCTAGTTGATGTCTTTGGAGAAGTTGAGGGTTGAATAATTGATTCATGTGGAATGATTCAGTGATTCATGTTGTTGTTCCCATTTGACGACAGAAGAAGCGATGCAGAACAGCCGCCTTTTCTTTCTCATCTATCACTATATGATCCTCCTCTGATATCTGATGGATAAGTTATGATTCTTTTTGCGAAGAAGCCACAACATGGAAGAATCTGGTATTCTTGTGACCCTGCTTAATCCAGTTTCGTTTTGTCTTTTGCCTCCACATTTGCTTTTCATCCTTTGATATGCACTGTAGTATGTCTGCAATCAACTACTTGAGAGGATGTTCCAGATTGGAGAGATGTTTGAGATCCAATGCTCTGTCTCGCCACAACAGGATTGCATGGCAGATTTTTTATTGTCGCACGATATTCCTTATTTTATCCTTACTCCAAATTCAGATTGCCTTTCTCAGGTTGATTAGTTTTTTCCCCGGCTCCATCGGGTTTGCCGCAGTTGGCAATGCAGTCCATTCATTACAGACAAGTTGAGCAAGTTCTGATTTTGCAAGCCAGAAATTCTCGAAACGAAATGTGTTCGGCAGCTAAAACCTTCCTTGACAAATGCATATTAAGAGACAATGATCTGAAAGTATGGTGGGCAGGGGCTATTGCCAAAGATTGGGGAATAAACTGATCCACTCATTATTGATCAGAAATCTGTCAAGTCTGACAAATACTAGTTTGTCCCCCCGGACCATGTGAACTCTCTGCCCTGTAATGAAATATCCAATAGCCGAAGATTGTGCAGCAGATGTGTGAAGGTGGGGTTTGGCCTTCGCATTGCATTGGATCGATCACAATGGTGAATTGTCTGATTGAAATCACCTAGTACCATCCACGACATGCTATTTATCGGTTTGCTCCCTTGCAACTAAGTAAAGAATTACCAATGTCTGGCAAAAGTGCAAGGGTCGCATACTCATGTCAGCCTACATCTGGTATTATCCGGTGTGAAGATGAAATCCACTTGTAGAGTGTGCACTCTAATTCGCAAGTCCACTTTCTACAACATCTGCGACGACCAAGCAATAATGATACCACCAACATTTTTCGTAATCGGCATTGCAACAAATTTATCCAAACTTGGGACCACTATCTCCCTCATCATAAATCTATCCACAGTGGCCAATTTTGTTTCCTGTAAACAAACTGTATGGGATTTTTGCAATCTTATTAGTGCTTTGACCCCTATTTCTTTGTCTCTATCATTGAGACCTCTCACATTCTAGCTAATGAAGAGAAATTTCCTATTTGTAGAATTCATAAGATAATCAAAAGTAGACATCATACTACCAAGACTTAATATTTTACCCATACAACACATAACATCAGTCAGAAGATCCATCCCAAGACCTAGAAACTTACACATCATCATCATAAGTCCAGAGGCTTTGCAAAAGTCTCATCTAAAAACATACTAGAAAACACTACTAACCTAACTGAGAACGCTTAAGTAGTTCATAACAGAAACATAAAATAACAAAAGTCCTTCACAACCCACTACATCCTTCAAAGAGAGTAGGTCTTTCTCTTGTACATAACCTCTTACAGTGGCATGGTGGTCACCACTGGAGTCTGAGGGCGGTCTTTACCATCAATTGTCCTTCTCATCATCTTCCTTGTTAGCATCGTTCTTGGCTACATCATCAATCTGTTGGGATTTCATGTGTAAGTTCAAGAGGACGAAAATTAAAACACACAACCTTCACAATCTTCGTCTGAATAGCATGTGACAACACCAATCCTGAGGCATTGAGAATGTTACTGACATGTCGTCTAGTAAGTCTACACTCATGATCAGGTAAATCGAACAGAGGTTGCGCCATCGCCTTACGTTTACCCTTCCTTGTTGTGATTGACATTGTGTCTCCTGCCACCGTCTTTGCTGTAATGCACAAACTCCTTTGTGATGCCACTGTGTCAGAGCCATGTCCTTCTGTAACTTGCTGTTGTTTCTTCTCCATCTGGGTGAAAGACTAAATCCACAATTAGCTATGGGAATACTAGGACGAGTTCATCCTTACTAACTAACTCCTCTTCAATGAGTAAGTATTGTGTGTTTGACAAGCTGCAGTCTGCTTGAGCAAGAGCAACTTAGGCTGAGTGGTCTGCCACGAGCTGTTCTGGAGCTGCCAGGTCTACCTGATTTGTATCAACACGATTATTGGTCAGGTCATCCTCTTGCAATGGTTGGATCTGAGACAAATCTTTTTCCTTAGAGTTGATGTCCTCCTTGTGAAGAAATGCTTGCTGTGATTGCACCTCATGTAGAAGCTCATGGTGAAGCTCAGTGTGTTCCTCTTCAGAGATTGAGACAAAACACGATCCATAAAGTTATCTTATGCATAGTTAGCTGGCCTAGTTACGTCTTCCTTCATCCAAGGCTTCACATCTCTTGGGTCTATCAGGGTGGAAACTGGGCTCGGCCCATAGAAATGATATAAACATAAAGGGTCTATAAATTACTATATCGATATTTTATGTTATGTATTTTTTCAAATGATATAAACATAAATCATAATTAATGCAACTATATGCTTAATAAAATGATACAATAATAATTTTTATATCACAAAACACATTTGTCTAAGACTAATATATTGGATAATTCATAAAAATATACTTTAATAGTTCAAAAGTACAAACAAAAAGATTCAAATGATATCTAAAACTTGATTTGCTTAAAAATGACAAATAAATCACTAAAGCAGTTTTTTTTGTCCGTGATACGTTATATATACAGAGTAATACTAAATAAATTAAGTCAGTTTAAGCTTAAAACAAAATGCTAGCAAAAAAATCATGATATCATCAAAAAGTGGTGTTTTCCGTTATATTTTATATCGTTGATAATATTGCTGTATCGCTAAAAATAGATAAATTGTATAGTGATCAGAGACGAATATAAGTTCAAGGTATGGGTGTCAATGTCACTCATACTTTTTTAAATAACATTATTTTAGATGCATATTTATAATTATAAAATAAATTTTGCTATTGGTACATTGTATTTGAACCACATAATTATTTAAATGATTTTATGTTGTTGAACTCCATACATATTTGATGATGTAATTTTTTATGACATCTTTTTGACCTTTCACATAGGCCTGTCTGCATACTAGAGAGTGATTAATAAACTCAAAACAAATAAAGAAAAATAAATAAAAGAAAAGGTAGCATTGGGGATTAGAGAAGATCTTTCTAGCTTCTTGCCCAATTAACTCCTACTTTATCTAGGAAGTTAGAAGAACAAACAGTCTGATTTAGCGATTTCTCTCCTCTTTCACTCTAGTCTCCAGGCTCCAACACAATTCTCACTTTTACAATTTGCATCCAAGACTTCAAAGGGATCAAGGTACTTGCCGTAGCGCTGCTTTTTTCCTTTTTTCTATTGCTTCTTTCGGCAATTATGGATCTTGTTTGTTCATGTTAGCTAGATTATTACTATCTGTTATATTAATATAGTTGACATGCTATTAAATTGAAGGAAATGCTTCTAGTTTTGTTTTGATGGTCTACTTGTCTGGTATCCAAACACAAACATACCACCTAGCCTTAGTACTATTGCATCCTATTTTCCCAATATAGAAAGTTGTTTGATATTCACCAAACAATGTAATATTTTATTTTATAATTCTAATTCTAATCAAACATTAAGTTAATTTTTCTCTTGATATTTTTTCTATTAGATTGACTATGAGAGACTTTTAAAAAGACAACAACCTTAAGATGATGCTTCAATCTCTCTAGCTCCTAAACAAGTTCAAATTGATCCAAAAGATTGCCCTACTGATCCAGTAAGACGAAAGAAGATTGTTGAGTACCATCCAAATGAACGAGATGAAATTCGAAGGATTTACTTAAATAGAGGTCCACATCAACCGAAGGCATGCATTCGAACCAATTGAAATAGCCGGTGTGTGGCGAAAGTTCAACTCTAAATGGTATGATGATTATGTAGGATAGCTAGAATACAATGAATCAAGTCACAAGGTGTATTGTGTGTATTGTTATCTATTCAAGGATAACAAACAAGGATGACGGGCGGTGATGTTTTTACAAAAGAGAGGGCTTTCGAGGTTGGAATAAGAATGAGAGAGTAGATAGACATGTCGGTGGACCTAATAGCTTTCATAATCAGGCAATGACGCAATGTTCTGCTTTGATGAACCAGAGATAATCAATACAAACATGTCTTGATAGACAAACAGAGCAATCTAAGCGTGATTGCAATATGCGATTAAATGCATCAATTACTATTGCTAGATTATTTCTTCATCAAGTTATTGTGTTTCGGGACATGATGAGTTTGAAGATTTGATGAGATAAACTCAAAATTGCTTTTGTGCGTGTATTGCTTGAATCCAAGAGACTCGTTTCGATCATTTCATAAAGAAAAGTTGGTCAAATTGGCTTCTTTTTATCCTTGTGAGTTCTCTAATACAAAAGCTCTTCCAAATCAACTAGAAAACTTCATTGCTGATGTGCATACAATGAATGAGTTCTCTAACTTGAAATGGATCGGAGAATTAGCTAGAGTAATGGTTGATACTGGCAAGCATTGAGTGCATTCACAGGTTTATTTGTTGTTAAAGTTGGCATTAATTTTACCGATTGCAACATCATCTGTTGAGAGAGTTTTTTCAACAATGAAATATGTTAGGAACAAATTGCAAAATAAAATGTGTGATCAATGGATGAATGATTGTTTAGTGACGTATATTGAGAAGGAGATCCTTGAGGAGGTTGCCAATGATGCCATCTTACGTTGATTTCAATGTATGAGACCTCACAAGATACAATTAGATTAGTAAACTAATTAGAAATTGCAAGTTCAATTATAATATATTTTGTAGTTTTTCTTATTTTCGAACTTTGAAACCATTATGGCTAAAAACTAAAAATTTTGAGTAATGAATGTATCATGTATGGTGGAGTTTAATTATATTTAAATTTTGTGTGATAATTTAATTATTATTTAATTAGTGAACTCCATTGTTAAATTTTCTAATTCCGCCACTGATAGTGGTTTGTATACTTTGTGCATTCATACTGAAAATTTTGTTATAAAAGTTATATCATCTTTTTATCTGTGCTATTTAGAACCTTGATAAAAATAAACCCATATTCTACCTATCAAAAACTTACGATGACCAAAAAAGGAAAATAATAAATCTGTCGCACTTAGTTGACTCGCTATAAAAATTATTATTATGTAATAGTGATATAACATAAAATGTATTTTGTGAGGTTAGAATTATTAAATGTTGATATGATAGTTCACCGATCATTTTATCACTAATAAAATACTAAACCGCTCCTCTATGCTAAATCTTGTAGTGCTATTTTAAATCAAATCATGCTAATAAGTAATAACAAAGGTGATTTTGTTCGGATAGAACAATCAACAATTTGAGGGAGACTTAATAATGGAAATTCGCATTCAATAGAGTACTTTGTGAGGTGAAGTACTTATTCAATGGTTTACATAATATCGAAATTCATGTGTGCGAATCTCGAAGTTGTATGAACTATTAAATGAGTACTTCATCTTACGAAATACCTCACCAAAAATGAATTCTAATAATGATATACTTATTCCATGGCCTCAACACTTAAGTTGCTTATGTGGAAAAATTCAAACCTCAATACAAATTTTGATGCTTTTTTTTTATAAATGAAAAACAGTCGACGCAGTTTATTTGACAGATCTAGTAATAGTCAGCGGGCAAGTCTCTTCGGATTTTTTTTCAAAATATATTCCGAATATTATGTAATTGTCAATTGGCAATTTTTTTTTTGAATAATATGTCTCGAAAATTATAATTTCAATGAAAAAACTGAAAAAAAAATATTACTCAAATCTTGTCCTCACGAAAATTCTAGATCTTACCGTTGATGGAAGTTCTAAATTAACCTGTGCGAATCCGAGCTGCGTATTTTCATTCACTAAAACAACCAGCATCGCTTTGCCAAAAGGGCTCACTGAGAATAAAAAGGTTACCGCGCAATTAAATTGATGATGCTCAGAGTTTCTTATCCACAATTTCTTAGATAAAAAACGCTACGTTTAGTGAAGGTTTTGCTTCGAAGGAATAAAAAAATAAAAATGGATTTATTTTCGATTTGGAACTTTGCTAAGGGAACGCTACGTAATGTATCCAGATTCCAGAGCCCCTGTTATTTCGGTTGGCAACGATCATTAACACATAATTGTGCAGTATTGAAACCAACCATGCACCTACTTGGTAGACTGGTAGATGAATAGGAGACTGTCAAAACGTCAATAAAAATGCACGTCACGTGGGAAATATACAAGGCATACCACAAGAGAAGATGTCATTATTTTCCCAGAGACGCGAGTGCACGGATCCGAATCTGCTGCTTATATTTGAGGCAAGTAGGATCTTGCTTGTTTCGATTCGACCGTTACGAATTGATCGATCGTCACGGACGACTGTGATTTTATTCAGAAGACACATGCTTTGATCGTTAGATGAATTTTGAACGATTCAAATCGAAACAAACAGAAAACAAGAAAGAATTTGACAAGCACCAGATTTGGTTCCCGAGTGCACGTCCATAATTCCTGGCTTCCTGCTGGGGAAGAAATAAACAAAATGTTCAAAAAAGAAGAAGAAAGAAATGGGTACAAATACAATTGAATAGGAACTTAGGAAGTACATTTTCAATTCGAAAAAAATTAAGAAATGAAGAGCGAGAAATGGTAAATGAAACAAGCAAGGACAGTGCATGAGAGCATGAGAACACTCCAGGTAACTTGTGGCCCATCAAATTAGATCCAGTCATGTGAGTGCATCAAGATCAACCAGCAGAGTAGGTGTGGTTTTGTGCTTTTATCACATGGTCATGTGTGCAAAATTGCTTCCCTCCTGACCCACTTCAAATTTACTCTTTGTTTTTTACATATTTACATAGGGTGAGGTTACGATACTTCACAAAACACTAAACATATAGTACTTTGCTTTCGTATATCAAAGTTTAAAGTTCAAACGTTCGAGCCAATCTGTTGAACTTTATCTTCATATTAAAAACTATTTTGGAGATCGACTTTTACATTTTTTAGAATTGTTTACTATTTTTAAAGATATTAAAAAGTTGGTTAATATAACGATTTATGAACCATTCGATATGTATACTTTTTCATCTCTCTAAAAAATAGTAAAAAAAATCTAAAAATATATAAAATTTGGTCTCCAAATAGATTTTAATATGAAAACCAAGTTCAACGGTTTAGATAAGTCGTTCCGACTTTGAATTTGGAAATACAGAGGCGAAGTACCGTAGCCTCACGCATTTAGGGTGATGCTACAATACTTCACAAAACACCAAATGCGGTACTTCGTCTCTGTATATCAAATTTCAAAGTTCAAATGTCTGATCCAAACTGTTGATTCATCTTCATATTAAAAACTCTTTGGAGGCCGATTTTGACATGTTTTAAATTTTTTTACTATTTTTTAAAGATAGTGAAAAATTGGTTAATATAACGATTATGAACCATTCGATATGAATGATTTTCGACCTCTAAAAGATAGTAAACAAATTTTAAAAAATGTAAAATTTGATCTCCAAGGAGATTTTATTATGAAGATCAAGTTCAACGATTTGGATCAGTCGTTTCGACTTTAAAATTGGAAATACGAAGGCGAAGTACCACATGCTTGGTTCTTTGTGAAGTAACATAGCCTCACCCATTTAGGGTGTGGCTACGGTAAATTTTTAGAATTTTGTACTATTTTTTAAAGATAGTGAAAAGTTGGTTAATATAATGATTTTTTAACCATTCGATATGAATGATTTTCACAACTCTAAAAATAGTAAAAAATTCTAAAAATGTAAAATTTGATCTCTAAGGAGATTTTAATATGAAGATCAGGTTCAACGTTTGAATCGGTCGTTTCGACTTTTTAAATTTTTAAAAACAACTCTGTTTAATATTAAAAAATGACATCTTGTAGACTATTTAAAAAAATATTTAAAAATAGCTAGAGAGCTAAAAAAAAGTCACGAAATTTGATTTTCTAGAAGATTTCAATATGAACAATTTATTGAGCAAGATAAATCAAGGTTTTAAGGTAATTAAGTATGTTTTTTAGTTAAGAGCAAAAAAGACTACCATGCTCCTTGGATCACGATAGCTTTACTCATATATATATATATATAGAGAGAGAGAGAGAGAGAGAGAGAGAGAGAGAGAGAGAAAGGCTAGGGTGCTCCATGGAGCACCAAATTGCTCGTGCTCCACATCCGTTATATCCAATTTGAAAATTTCAACGACCGATCCGAATCGTTGAACATGATCTACATATTGAAATCTACTTGGAGATTGAATTTTACATTTTTTTGAAATTTTTTGCTGTTTTTTTAAAGAGAAAGAAAAGTTGCTAATCAAACGGTTTATGGACCAACAAAAGTTGCAATTTTCCTAACTCTCTAAAAAATAGCAAAAAAATTCAAAAAAAATATAAAATTCAATTTCCATGTAGATTTCAATATGTAGATCATGTTCAACGGTTCGGATCGATCGTTGAAATTTTTAAATTGGAGATATGGTGTGGAGCATTAGGGGTTTGGTGCTCCATGGAGCACCCTAGCCTATATATATATATATGAGAAATGCTATTATGCTTTGCAAAGCACGTGCTTTGAGATTGTGGACCATTGGATCACGCTTTGTGATTCGTGCCAACATGATGATGGAAGATCCAATGGTCCACAATTTCAAAGCACAATAGCATTTATATATATATATATATAGAGAGAGAAAGGCTAGGGTGCTCCATGGAGCACCAAATCGCTCGTGCTCCACCTTCGTTATATCCAATTTGAAAATTGCAACGATCGATCCGAACCATTGAATATGATCTACATATTGAAATCTACTTGGTGATTGAATTTTACATTTTTTTTGAAATTTTTTGCTATTTTTTTAAAGAGGTAGAAAAGTTGCTAATCAAACGGTTTCTGGACCAACAAAAATTGCAATTTTCCTACCTCTCTAAAAAATAGCAAAAAAATTCAAAAAAATGTAAAATTCAATCTCCAAGTAGATTTCAATATGTAGATCATGTTCAACGGTTCAGATCAGTCGTTGAAATTTTTAAATTAGAGATACGGTGTGGAGCATTAGGGGTTTGGTGCTCCATGGAGCACCCTAGCCTATCTCTCTCTCTCTCTCTATATATATATATATATAGAGAGAGAGAGAGAGAGAGAAAGGCTAGGGTGCTCAATGGAACACCAAATCGTTCGTGCTCCACATCCGTTATATCCAATTTGAAAATTCCAATGACCGATTCGAACCGTTGAACATGATCTACATATTGAAATCTACTTGTAAATTGAATTTTACATTTTTTTTGAATTTTTTTGCTATTTTTTTGAAGAGGTGGAAAAGTTGCTAATCAAACGGTTTTTGGACCAACAAAAGTTGCAATTTTCCTACCTCTCTAAAAAATAGCAAAAAAAATTCAAAAAATATAAAATTCAATCTCCAAGTAGATTTCAATATGTAGATCATGTTCAATAGTTCAGATCGGTCGTTGGAATTTTTAAATTGGAGATACGATGTGGAGCATTAGGAGTTTGGTGCTCCATAGAGCATCCTAGCCTATATATATATATATATATATATATACAAAAACCAATAGCAAAAGTTGTCCCAAATAAATTTATGTAGGCTAAAAATGTAATACAATCCAATTTGAAATGAAAAATAAATATAAATTAATAATAATAATAATATAATAAATAGTAAAATAGTAGTTAAAAATGTAATAATAATGATGATGATGATGATGATAGTAATAATAATAATAATAATAATAATAATAATGATAATAATAATAATAATAAAAAATAATAATAGTAACAATAAACTATTTAACAAATGATAAGTTTAGACTAGCGTCCTAAGTCACTAATTTTGGACTAGAATTTGTACAACTATACCACTACTTCTAAATTTTAGTATGTCGTGGTTCTTGTACGGGAATCACTAACTCTCAAGCACTCATATCTGATGCTAACTCTTTAGAGACATTCCATACCTATTAAGTCTCTTTTTACGACTTCATCATATGTCAATTTCGGTCGACCCCTACCTCTTCTCGTGTTTTCGACGCGACTTAAAACTCCACTACATACTGGTGCAACAAAAGGCATCCGCTGGATATGCCCATACCATCTCAAACGATGTTGAACAAGTTTCTCTTTAGTCGGTGCAACCCCGACCTTGTCACGTATATATGTCTAATGCGATCTCTTACTGTATGCCCACATATCCATCGAAACATACACATCTTTGCGTTAAGTCCTATCTAGTGTAGTGATAAGGCACAAGGCTTCCATAGGGGAGGTCTGTGGTTCAAGCCCCGACGGGGGGCTACTTTTAGAGGGGGTTTCAAGTTTATTTTCTGGTTTGTTTGTGGGTGTGTGCGCTGTAAGTCTATTGCCAATGAATAAAAAAAACATACACCTCTCTGCCAGCTTTTTTGGTAATTATGAAAATGGCACTCATAAAAGTAGTCAAGGGGCTGAGTTTTTCGACTAAATGACCAGAACAGTAGAAAAACTACCGTTCGGGACTTGAGTTTACTATCGAACGATAGATTTTCTACGGTTCGACTATTGCATTTTTTGTTTTGAACATATAATTAGAGTTTTGACTATGCATAGAAAATTAATTACTGTTTTGACCATGTATAGCAAAATTTTCTGGTCATTTAATTATAGTTTTGTCCTTTTGTTTCCAGTCCACCAGCTGCAGTTTATATTTATTTCTATTTTCGTATTATCAATTTGGGTGGGTCTAATTTAAAGATTTTTTGGTCAAAATTTTACTTAAATGTCCATAATTTTTGCTATTCATGATCAAAGTTGTAATAATTATTTATACATGGTCACATTTGTAAATAATTTCCAGAACAAAAATTCATCATGGAACGTTAGAAAAAATCACTGTTCCTCAATTTTCAAAAAGAAAAATGCCGAACGATAGAACTTCTACTGTTCTAGTCAGTACATCTAAAAGCTCCAACTCTTGACTACTTTTCTCATAAACATTCTAATAATTATCAAAAAAATTGCATCTCTAACATGCCCATCTTTTGTATGTATTGCCCTTTAGAGTTTAGGGTTTTAAGGGTTATTTTGATATTTCAATAAAGATCATTGAATATAAGTGATTACAAGTTTCATAAAATTCTAACAACATCCTCATTCCTACAGTTTCTAAATAATTACCACGTCAGTTTAGAAATTTATTTTTTCTTTAGTTTCTAAACCCTCCATCCCTAAAACAAAAAATTTAGAGTTTCTTAATTGCCACATCCGCAAATACTACTAGTGTTGTGAAGAAGCGATCAATTTTAGCCAATGATTAAGTCACGTCAGAGTTTATAAACTCTAAAGCGAAATTACTAAGAGCATCTACATCCCTGAAACTCTTGGAGTTTCTAATCCGATGTGACAGTTTCTAAATGAGTTTCTTATTTAGTAATTATGCTTCAGAGTTTGTTATTAGAAACTTTACTTTAGAGTCTATAAACTATGACGTGGCTTAATCATCGATTAAAATTGATCGGACTCCCACAACATTGATAGTTTTTGCTGACATGAAAATTAAGAAACTCTATTTTTTTATTTCAGGAATGTAGGATTTAGAAACTAAAGAAAGATTAAAATTTTAAAACTGATGTGACAATTATTTAGGAACTCTAAAGTTTCAGAAATTGAGATGCTCTAAATAAGAAACACTGGAGAAAAAATTGACAAAAAATAAACTTTTCAACATCATTGAATCTTATTTAGAAACTGTCACATTAGATTAGAAACTTCAAGAGTTTCAAAAATGAAGATGCTCTAATAATGTCCGTTGAAACATGAAATTACATTTGAATTGCATGAAAATAAAATTATGATCCGTGTATAAATTTAGGAGTATTCACATAACAATTGTCCAATAATTTTTTTTAATGAAATAATATACAATTGAAGAGGACCCTTCAAGGTTGGATAACATTCCATCAGGCCTACTGCAGTTAAAGTTTTCCCTTTATTACTACGAACACATCGACAGTGGGAAAAGATGAGACGCTTTCGACAAAGATTAGAATCTGGTAGAGAAGTAACATGAAGAAAGAAGAGATGGGAATGGGATTGCATTGCATTACCCGTTTAGCCGGTTCACAAGCAATGCTGCAGTAGGAAGCAGAAAAACATCATTTTAAAGTGCAAATGAATTGTATTTTGGCAATACGACACGACAGCTATAATTTTTTTTCTTTTCAAATTCCCACTGAGAGGTATCACATCACATGCTTGCCAGTTACCACTTACCACGCACTTGTCCAACTTTTGTTTTCTCCTGAGAAAAATAAACAGTAATTACCTGTTGTAATACAATCCAAGTTACCATAAGTTCCAAATTTCAAACTTCAAAACCTGAAAGAATGCAGAGCACTGCACCTGGCCCTTTCTCAGCTCTGAATCTCTGATCCCCATGTATTCACAATAATAAGTTTACTACACAACGATGAAACTACAGAGACAAGTAAACATGAGCTCCCTTGGTCAATACAGTTCCAAAGTCAGGATCTTCACAAGATTTCAGAAAATATAGAAACGAACAAAGGAGGACAGCACGACAAGCATGGGTGAAAATGACGAGAATAGCCCGGTGTCAGCCAGAAAAGAACTCACACAAATATTACGTTACTACCTCGCAATAAAGATCTTAGAAGAAAAAGGAAGAGAATAAAAAGAAAAGCCTAGTTTTTATTGATGAATACACATTTATATGACACATTTTGGTTAATCAAGCTGCCGTCTTGGCGATGTCTTTAACGGAGCGGTTATATTTCATGTGGCTCTTCACTAGATGGCCTGCAGCCTGTGCTGACAGTAGAGACAATTCTCCGGCAAGTACACCACCAGCCACTATAGTGGCAAGGAGACGTGCATTGGCACCAGGGGTTTCAACATTGGAGCCCTTGACACCTAGCAAGTCCAGGCAAGCTGATTGTGAGGCCAGCTGGGTCCCGCCCCCAACCGTTCCCACCTGTAATCATACAAAAATATATGATCAAGGACATGTATGCATGATGTTACATATTCTAGATATGTCCAAATAAATTATTCTGGTACATCGTGGAACAAGGTGGAATGTTAGTGGTGAAGAAAGTGGAAAAAATATTTTATTTTTGAGAAAAGCTGTAAAGGGAGGGATTTGTGGTGTGATTAAAGAGAGAATCTGGAAATTATTTTAGAGGGTCGGCCAGCTGGACTAATGAATATAAACAAATGTCAAGTTGCCAACAATACATTTGTCATTACAAACCCAAAGCATCATTAGACATTGGTAATTTTATAGAGTATAATTTTAGTGAAGTTTTTAACCAAAATATGAGATGCTCTTAAGTTAGAATAATCATGAAACAGAAAAAGACTCTGATTTGTAAGAACTACAGAGATTCAACCAATTGAATTAATTTCTAGCAATGCAGTTGCATCAAGCAGTAAAAAAAAGATTTAAAAAATCTACCTCAATGGAAGGCATGGTAACAGAAATGTGAAGGTCCTTGCCATCATTAGTAGCTTCCAACATAGTGATGCAGTGAGAGCTCTCCACATTCTGAGCAGGGTCCTGACCTGTGGCAATGAATATGGCAGACACAATATTGCTGGCATGTGCATTAAAGCCGCCAAGAGAACCAGCCACAGCTGATCCTGCCAGATTCTTGATTATGTTGAGCTCAACTAGCGATTGTACATTTGTTTTCAGAACCCTTTTTACCACATCCTCTTTGATCACTGCCTCACAAACAACTGATTTTCCTCTCCCTTCTATCCAGTTCACCGCTGCCGGTTTCTTATCAGAACAGAAATTACCTGGTAAAATAAACAGAATCTTTTGATTTGATATAGCTGAATTTCTTTTATGTTCAACAATGTCTACAACCAATGGAAACATGACTGTTAAAATTTATATCTAATTTACTCATGTTTGGCAAGAATATTATTTAAACTATTTTCTTCAAAATAGATGTTAAATTTGATTTGACATGATCCAGATCGTAATAATAGATTTGAGGACAATTTGAATGTTCCCATTTGTTTTTAATTACAAGGCAAATACTGTATCGTGCAACTAACTATTATGTTTTACACCACTTGTATTGGACCACCTCATCACCAAGCACATTGCAATCCTTACTTCTTAGTATTTAGCAATGTATATGAAGGTGGTTTATCAGCAAAATCTGAGAAACAAGTACCATAATTACATGTTTGGGATCCTTTTGTGTTACTTGTACGACACGTGGAGAGAGACAGGCTGCCCTTGGGGCACCATTTTGATTGGTTGGCTGGTTAGCACAAAAAGCATACGAGTAACTAGGACACTGACACTTCAAAGCAAGTTTGGAATTTTTTTCTTATTTACAATTTTTCTATATTCAGTTGGTAAATTGTCTAACTCTAATCAACACTAAGCCATGATCTCCACAGTTCGGATCTGAAACCTAAAATAGATATGTCTAGTTTACTATTTCAGCAATCAAAATCAGACTTCAGATGGATTCTCTAGGGAAAATAATAAAAAATAAACTGAGAGAATCAAATTCAACAAACTAGTATTATACTAACCAGAAATGGTGATGACATCCATATCAGGGAAATCATCTTGCAGGAAATCAAGCACATTCTGCACTCCCTTGGAAACCATATTCATCCCCATTGCATCCCCTGTACTGCAGTTGAATCTCATATACAAGTTCCTTCCAGCTATGGCACAATGCACCCTTTGCAGTCTTGCAAATCGACTTGATCTGCAAAATAAATATTCAATTAGCCACTATAAAACTGGAACTTACTCACTCGTTTGTATTATATTACCAGTGGTATACAGAAACAAATAGTGAACTGTTTTGTTAATTACTTAATTGAAGCTGACATTAAAGTGCCCAACACAAACCGCATGACCATGAATAACTCAACCAATTCCATTAGTAAAAGTCGAGACCAACTATCAAACACAAAACATGCAACCCAAGATTTTTATTTAAACAAGCTACCTGTAAATAAATTAATAAATAAACACTAAATGAAATTAAATAATTAAAATGAAAATGGAAAATACCAACCTGTTAAAAATCATGGACAAAGTCTCAAAATTCTCAGGTGACTCCACGAAAGCCTTAAGCTCGGCAGCCTGTCTGGCAGATGGAAACCTGACAGCCGGGGCCCGTGTCATTCCATCTCTCAGAACCACACTAGTAGCTCCACCGGACTCAGCAATGGCCTTGCAACCCCTATTGGTACTAGCTATCAAACACCCCTCTGTGGTAGCCATTGGTACATAATACAGCCTCCCATCAAGCACCAGTGGACCAGCAATCCCAACGGGCAGTTGCACAAACCCCACCGGCAATTCGCAACACTGCCCAAGGATTGAATCATAGTTAAACCCATCAAGGGGCAGCCCATCAAGGGTTCTTCCAGTCGTTCGTCTCAATGCCTCCCGCCTGATCCCAGCCGCTCTCCTACAATCTCCCAATTTAGATTCGAGAAGATAAGATGGCATTTTACCCGCCACCACCATGGACACAATCTCCTCATCCTCCTCTGGCAATTTCTCTGATGGCACTTCACTGGGGCCGAGGAGGGAGCAGGGAGAAGGAGCAGCGCAAGGAGAGATTTTGGGATGAGAGAGGTAGTCTTCCTCATCGTTGGAGGAAACCACAGATTGAACAAACGCGATGCCAAAGAAGCTGAGGAGATAAATGAGAGACGCGATCAGACCGAAGATGGCGAGTATCTCTGCCAGACTAACCACGTGGAGTGGAGTAGAAGAGCGGATCTTCTCTCGCCATCGCCTCATTAAATAATAGAGTGAAGACATGAAAATAACTGAGAAGAGGAAGTTGGTGTGGCGAAGAGGCAATGGCAACGCGTCAGATGCTTGCACCTTGGCAAGGCCACCTTGACCACCTTTAGCGGCGGTGTTCGCCTGAATTTGAGCGTGCCTCCGGCGAACCTCCATTGGCACTTGGGCTTGGGCTTTAGAGTTAGAAAAAACGAAGAAGTAACAGAGAATAAGCAGGAAGGAAAGGAGAAGCACTGGTACAATGGCAAGCGCTCGCTGCTCTTCGAAGCGCGTTAGCAACGGTGGAGAGGAAATGGAGGGGTTTTATAACTTTCGTTCTCTTTAGAAACGGACATCTCAAGTCAGGAGGTAAGGTTACCTCCTGGTGGGCTAACACACTCTGTCAGAACTCGGAAATCGTTTGAATAAATTGAATCGAGTTCGGAGCAAGTTCCGCTTCTCTGTTTATCTCTCATTTAATGAACGGCCCAGATTAGTGATCCCGACGGGGGTGTTGGATCGGCGTTGGTGGACGTGCTGCGCATGGTTCAGGAAGGATCGGGTTAGTTTAGTGCCGAGTCGGATCCTGTCTGTACGCTGGAGCCTTCCGCGTATAAAAAGAGATTTGTTAGCTGTGCAGGGTCTACTGTCTACATGAACCGGGTTTGATCCGGTCGGGTAATAAATCCTGATTGACCGTTGGCGCGGTTTGCTAATTATATTCGTCTGAAAAGGATATCAGTAGGAAAGCTTACATACAACGTATCAAATTATCAATACATTGCACAGAAAAATTTACATGAATCTTAAGATTCACTAAGCTTACATACAAGCATACAACGTATCTCATTATATGAATACATCGTATTTGTTTTGTCATCCTCGATGAAACCGAGTCAAGAGGATAAAATCATGACGAGAGGATAAATCTAATACAAGTAGAGCCGAAATTTAATACAACGTATCTCATTATATGAATACATCGTAATTGTTTGGGGGACGGCAACCAGAGTACAGAGGATGAAGACCTACTGGATTAATAGACATTTTATAGATCGACAAAGTTGGGACCAATTGATGAAGAATGGAAGAAAATATAAATAGTTAAATACTGAGTAATAAATGTGATAAAAGTGCTGTAATAGGGTCAGATGTCACTAGACATTTTAGGACTTAACTTCTGTTATTTTTGTCTTTTTTACTGTTGGAATGGTTATGGTACAATGCTCATGTATCAGGTACAACTCTCATGTACCAACCAAACTATTCAAAAAACAATTTTGTAATGCTTTTTAGTTAATGGAAGTCGACACTCTACTTTGGGACAGCTATTATTCAAAGAAAAAAAGTAGAGCCGAATTTTTTTTAAGTAATTAAAATAATATATAAAATTAAATATATAAGAAAAAGTCAAATGAAATTCTGGATGTGCTATTCTCGCAGCTCTCAGCTGCGAGTTTAGCATTTTTTTTAAAATTTCCAAAATAAAAAATAAACTAAACTCGCTACTTTGGGTAGCGAGTTTAGCCTCTAAACTCACTACTCACAGCTGTGAGTTTAGTTGGCGCCAATTATTCATATCTGTCCCCAATTATTGGGTTTTCCATAAACTCGTAGGAGCCAGTTGCGAATTTAGTCTAAACTCGCAACAGCCAGTTGCGAGTTTATGGAAAAAATAATTTTCTACAGAAACCCCGCCCATTTCTATAAAATCCCGTCCATTTCAGTTGAGTCTAAGCTGATTATTTGCTATTTGCTCTTCTCTTCATCTCTGCCATCAAAATTTATTCTTTCTCTCTAAGCAAATTGTGATCGGTGTAATCTAAGGTTGTAATGTATGCGATATTCTACTAATTATACAGAAAATGAAAATTGTTACTTGTAGTAATTCTTGAGATATTTTATTTATTTGTAGATAATGTCCACATTTGCAATTATTATTTTTTACGGAGACAAAGCAATATACTTTCCACAAATTGGTACGGATTATACGTTACCTACGAGGTTCACACTTGACGATAAAGAAGATACTACTTTCGAAGACCTTAAAAGTACGATCTTTCAGTGTTTAGGTTACGAACAATCTTAATACACGATTGAAATTCAGTGTCGGGTGAATATTGGACAACAGGGTTATTTTTACTTTAATTTGATAAGCGTCTACGATGAAAGTTCTTGGAAATTAGCATGTGAAATGTGTGTGTCTAAAATGGGACTTGTTCAATTGTTTGTAAATTGATCCTGATTCAAAACAATCGTTTTTTAACGGGCACCCAACTAGATAGTAGTAATGCATCTCAATTCATTCCTGAATCTGTCCCCAATACCACAGGTCCACCTGAACCTGAACATTCAAACTATGTTCGGGTTGATCCAGTAACTAATAACAATGATAATGATGAGTACGATGAGGATGACGATAATGTTGGTGATGATGAAGAGGAGGGTGAGGATTATGTTGTACAACGAGGTGATAGTGAGAATTTCGATTCGGAGGATATAGATTGACACCTCGAGGATGATGATCATCTTGACGAGATGGTAGATGTTGCGGTGAGGCGCAAAGATCAATACAATTCATTTATTGGTTTGGGAGAAATCCATCCGACTTCTAGCATGCACGAGACACTCAGATTTTCTTCCTGCTGACTACAGTTTATATGAGCCTCTTATATTTGTTGATGGCCCAATAGCAGAGAATCAGTCCTTCAATTCAAAGGAACACCTTCAATTTGCTCTTTTCAGGTGGCATGTTGAAAAGAATCGAGAGTATGAAGTGGTTGATAGTAGCACTACAAAATACAGGGTAAAGTGTAATGACCCAATGTGTGAATAGCGGTTGTATGCCAAATCAATCGATAACGCATGAGCTATTATAAAATGCCCCTACCATCACATATGTAGGCCGATTTCTGCCAGAGTTGATCACGTCCGGTTAACCCAGAGGTGGCAGAACCCGACCCGACTCGACAAACCCGCCCGACCTAGAGTAGCCCGATATGACCCAAAACTCAAAAATGATCCGACACCCGACCCAACCTGATTTGATATGACCCGAAACTCGAAACAACCCGAGATCAGATGGCCCGGTACCCGACCCGACCTGGACCGACATGACCCGAAACTCGAAATGACTCGAGATCACATTATCTGCCGACCCAACATGACCCGTAATTTGAGATGACCCGACTTGACCCGAACACAACAGATCAGAGACCCGAGATCAACTTAACAAACCAGAATAAACTCCGGTTTGAATATTTGGCCTTATCAAACTAATATCAACCTATCAATTAATATTGTACTAGTACAAGTCTTGACTATAATGAACTCTTGACATCAACTTATCAAACCAGGTATTGTATCAGATATAAGGCCGAATCAAAATCAAGGCATATACTGAACTCTTCAAGATAGAACTAGAATAAAAACAAGGTATTGTATCGAATACAAGCAAAACATCTTGACAACAACTTATCAAACCAAAATGAGCTCTTTAAAATAGAAAACTTTGGTAATTGTCGCATATCACATATCACATAGAAACCATCTTGACAATGGAACTCGACCAAACCCGAATCGAACCCAAAAGACCCGAAACCCGAAATTACCTGAAACGAGATTATTGAAACCCGACCCGATCTGAACCCCAAAGACCTGAAACCCGACAAATACCCGAAACTAGATAATTAAAACCCGACCCAACTCGAACCTAAAAAACACATGATGACCTGACACCCGACCCAGCTCGACCTGATAATATTTTGAAGAAAAACTGACCCAACTAGCCCGCCCGAAAGGCTTGAAACCCAAAAATACCCGAAACGAGATAATTGAAACCCGACCCGATCTGAACCCGAAATACCCATAACCCGAAAAATACCCAAAACAAGATAATTGAAACCCGACCCGACTCGAACCCGAAAGACCCGAAGCCTGACAAATATCAACGCAAGATGACCTGAGACCCGAGACCCGACCCGACCCGACCTGATCAGACCCGTGACCCGATAATCTTTTGAAGTCAAACTGACCCGACCAGCCCGACTCGAACCCGAACCCGAACTCACCCGACCCGCTCGATTTGCCACCTCTACATTAACCGCTAAGATGATTGCGGATATTATTCACGAAGATGTGGAGAAAGACCAAGCAATAACCATTAGACAAATTCGAGCATTAATCAGAAAGGTTTTTCCAGGAGTGAACCCAAAATATGACAAATTGTGGCACGCAAAAGAGATTGTTGTTGGTTATGTATATGGTAGTTGGTCAGGGTCATATGCATTGCTGCCCCGACTCCTGAATGCCATAATTTCATCTAATCCAGGAAGCATGGCTCGAATTATATCAGTTCCACTAGAACGACCCGGTGAACGTCTGTTCAAACATGCAACTTGGGCTTTTGCTCCGTGCATTCAAGCATTCTCCCATCTACTACCAGTTATAAGCATAGATGCATCACAACTTTGCGAGAGATATATGGGAAGGTTTCTTGTTGATGTTGGGTACGATGGTGAGAATCAGTTTTTGCCTCTTGCATTTGGAATCGTCGAAAAAGAATATTTGGAAAATTGGGATTGGTTTATGAGATGGCTGAGGTTTGAAGTGATAAGGGACCAGAGAAAAATTTGTGTTATATCCGATCATCATCTGGCAATTCGAGCCATTTTTCGCAGTCCTTTGTATGGTTGGAACATGGCGAATGGCGAAGCCGTCCACCGGTAGTGCGCACAACATATTGCTAAAAATATGCTAGCTAAGTGTCACAATGCTATGGTTGTAAGCAAATTCAAGAAAGCTGCAAAGAAAAATAGCTTATGGAATTTTCAAAAGTATTTGAAGCAAGTAGAAAATTGGTGCAAAGACAGTAGGAAATACTTGAACAGTGTTGGTAAGGCTGACGAGACAAATCAGAATGAGGTATGGCATCCTGAAACGTGGTCCCTGTGTCATGATAAGGGACAGAGATTGGGGATAATGACTAGTAACGGTTCATAAGCACTTCACAACGTGTTTAAAGAAGCTCGTGAAATAAGATAAAGGTCTATGTCAATACCTGCATCAATGGTCTAGATGGAGCAGTAGTCGTGCCTTCGGGTGAATCTTCCTTGATGTCATCTATGTTGGCTGGTAGTCTGGCCTCCGTCAGAACCTGCTCGAACTCATGCAGTATGTCGGCATCCAAAGCATCGTCGCGATGGCTCTTAAGCAGAATTTTTTGAAATAATTCAATTGAGTTTGGTGCAATTCAATTAGGGTATCAAATCGATTAACCATTTCCTAATCTAACATAGTTGCAGTTCAATCAAATTAACAAAACCGTTGTGACATAAATGAGTAACAAAAGAGCGAAAGCGATTTTACTTACTTTCTATCTCCATCAGTTGTCTCTGGTCTTTAATCCTTGCGATGGTTGAGATGTCTTGAATTTACAGAAGTTCTTCGGTACGTCTTTTCCCGACGGATCCTTCCAAACGATTCGGGGATGCTATCCTTTCTCCAGACGAACACGAACGCCTTGACGGAGTACGAACTCTTAATGGAATATAGTACAGTAGCTATGCACAACACATGTGCCCTAATCACAAAAAATTCTGATCTCTCGTTACCCCCTAACGTTTGGAGACCCGGAATCTTTTATAGGGGTCAGAGTGTATCTTGGAAAGATGCCGAATTAATTATCAAATATTCATCAAATATTTGTGATTATTCTCTCTAATTTCTTTCCAAATCCTAGTATTTACTGCTGCAAATACATCTACGAATTTGGTACAAAATATATTTTATTCAATCAGAAAGATAACGGGTGATCTAGTCATTGAAATCATGCCTTACAGAAGGTCTCTTGGGGCCGTAATGAATCTTATTGCGGTCACAATAAACTTGACAACTTCACACTTGGCAACTTTCTGCCAAGTGTCTTGCGGCCGCAATGAGATCCATTGCGTCCACAATCAATCATGCCAAAACAGGGCAGATTTATTGCCAAACTTCTCCTACTGTATTGCGACCGCAATGAATCTTATACGGCCGCAATAGATCACGTTTTGTGCTGTTTTGCTTGGGCTGTGATCCAAAACAAGTTGGGTTTGGCCCAAACAATATTTCTAACTTTACACTAAGATCCATATATACATTAATTGATCATAATCAGTCCATCAATAATTATAATCAATTTAGATAAGTTCTATGTGCATTCGTGCCCAAAATCTTGGTGAAATACGTATAATGCCTTGTATATTAATTAATCACATTTAGCAGCATTTTCCAACTGTTACTTCTCGTAAAATTAGCGACAGTACATGACATATTTGTAATCATATAACACGTAGTCCAACTTAATTTATTAGAATTAACGTCTTAATTCCAACAATCTCCCATATGGACAAGTGTGGTCTATTTGATTACACATGTCTTGGATCTGGCTAGATCACTTTAAACTTTTTTTGTCTTTATGTTCGTATTTCCTTAACAATTCGATCCACTAGTCATACCAGCACAATACTTAAACGATAGTCACGACAACTCTTTCATGGCTTTATCGATATAAATCACAGTACCAAATACTTCTAGATGACACGAATTAGACTTTGGTCATATAGCTTAGAAATTACACGCGAGTGTGATTTACATGCCTATTTCCGAAAACGGATCACCCTTTAGTTGTTAACTTTAGTTGAGGTCACAAACTTTAAGAAAGAACACAATGAGATTCAAAACATAACTTGTATATATATCAAAACTTGTTACAAATTACATAGCATGGAACATTAAAAACAAAATCAAACTTCCACATTTCCCTAAACTATCCTAACATAGGTACTACGCCCTTATGAGCAACATGCTCATGAAACTTCTTATGTGGTAGTGCTTTTGTAAGGGGATCTGCAATCATAGAGTCTGTACCGATATGTTCCATCTTTAACTCATTGTTCTGAACTCTTTCCTTTACTGCCAGAAACTTGATGTCTATGTACTTAGACTTTGTCGAGCTTTTATTGTTTGTTGTATAGAGTACGGTTGAATTGTTGTCACACATCAACATAAGTGGCTTCTGGATGGTAGGAACTACCTGTAGCCTAGTGACAAAATTCTTGAGCTACACGCCATGGTTCGAGGCTTCGTAGCATGCAATGAACTCGGCAGCCATGATGGAAGGTGCTATGAGCGACTGTTTAGCACTCTTTCATGACACAGCTCCGCTTGCCATCATGAAGATGTATCCTAATGTCGACTTCATGCTATCCACGCAGCCTCCAAAATCAGAATCGGTATATCTAATGACCTCGAGCTTTTCCGATCTCTGATATGTGAGCATATAGTCCCTAGTTTTTTTTCAAGTACCTCAACACCCTCTTCGCAGATTTCCAATGCTTCATTCCTGGATTACTTAAATATCGCCCTAGCATTCTTGTAATGAAGGCTATGGTCGGTCTCGTGCACACTTGGGCGTACATGAGACTACCTACAACGAATGCATAGGAAATGTCTTTCATGGCAAGTCTTTATGAATTAGTTTTAGGGCACTGAGCAAGACTGAACTTGTCTCCCTTAGCCACAGGTGTATCACCTGGTTTACAGTCTTTCACGCCATACCTACTTTAGCATTTTATCTATGTAATTTCTTTGGGATAGTCTCAGAACTCCTTCGGTTTTGTCTCTCAATATCTCTATCCTTAAAACGAACGAGGCATCTCCAAGATTTTTCATCTCAAAGTTTCTAAATAAAAAGTTCTTGATTTGATGCAACATGTTCTTGTCATTACTAGCCAGCAGTATGTCATCAATGTAGAAGGCCATAAACGTGAACTTGCTCCCACGGAACTTAAGGTAGATGCATTCATCAACTAAGTTAGACTCGAAACCGTATGAGCTAACTATGTTGTGAAATTTCAAGTACCATTGTCGAGATGCTTGTTTGAGCCCATAGATGGATTTCTTAAGCCGACATACTATTGACTTTGGGTCACCGACCACAAAGTTTTCTAGTTGCCTCATGTAGATGGTTTCCTCAATGTCACCATTGAGAAAAGCCGTCTTTACATTCATTTGATGAAGCTCCAAGTTATAATGCGCTACCAATGCCAATATGATTCTCAACAAATTTTTTGATGATACAAGATAGAAGGTTTCATTGTAATCAATGCCTTCTTTCTGTGTGAAACCCTTGGCGATAAGACGTGCTTTGTATTTTTCAACATTGCTTTTAGAATCCTGTTTGGTCTTGAATATACACTTACAACCAACGGTCTTCTTGTCCTTAGGCAAAGGAATATTATCCCACACGTCATTGTCGCTCATTGATTTCATCTTTTCATTCATCGCATCGATCCACTTATGAGAGTTAGAACTTTTTATAGCTTGTTTGATATTTCTTGGGTCATTTTCAAACATGCCAATGTCAAATTCATGTTCTTGGAGATATGCAAATCTTCCAGTAAATCTATTCTCTCTAGTGAACCTTCTTATTTGGATTGGTTCCGTAATTTCTTGAGGAGTATTTACACGAACATCATTACTTAATTTTGAATCTCCCACATGCTCAGGGCCAATAACACTGTCCATGACAACATCCTTATTTGGGATGGGTTCGGGTCCATTTGTGCCCACATTATCTTGTGAAGTTTGCCTATTGACATGAGATGCATTTTCAGGATTTATCAATATTGGAATAGTGATTAAGCCCGGACGAAGGCTCGAAGAGTCATTATTCCTTTCTTCATAAAAAATGTCATCTATGTTCATATCTCCCCCATAAACTCATTATCCTCGAAAATTTTCGCATTTCCTATCTCGAATATCGTACGTTCTGTTGGATTATAGAATTTATACCCTCCAGATCTTTCAGGGTATCCAAAGAAATAGCAACTAATAGTTCTTTCATTAAGTATCTTTTTTGTCGGCCTATAGGACCTTGCTTCTGCTGGACATCCCCAAATTCGAAAATGATTTAGACTAGGCTTGCGCCCAAAATAAATCTCAAATGGAGTTTTATTAGTTGCTTTAGTTGGGACTCTGTTGAGAATATACATTGCAGTTTTTAAGACTTATCCCCACAAACTTTCTGGTAGAGTCGTACGAGCAATCATACTTCTTACCATTTCTTTGAGGGTGCGATTGCGCCTTTCGACAACACTATTCATTGCAGGCGAGCCTGGAAATGTATACTGTGGCACAATACCGCATTCCTCTAAGTATTTTGCGAAGGGTCCTGGACATTCCTCTAAGTGTTTCAGCATTTTCCTTAACCAAGTAGATATGTTCATATCTTGAATAATCATCTATGAATGTGATGAAATATCGGTGACCATTTCTTGTGGCCTTTGGAAAAGGACCACAGATATCGATATGTATCAATTCTAAGAGATCATTACACCTTTTGGCATCATACTTGTGTTTACTAGTTTGTTTTCCCTTTATACAATTTACACATTCTTTGGAATTAGTAAAGTCTACAGGTGCGAGAATATCATTAGACACAAGACGTTGGATTCTTTGCATAGATATATGTCCTAAGCGTCTATGCCATAATGCGGACTAATTCTCGTTAGTTAATTTTCATTTTCTAGTTTCAATGCACAGGGCTTATGTATGTGAAGTGTTTCAAGAAAATAAAGATTATCGTAAGAAGATAAAGAATCAGAAGCAACTTGTTTTGAATTTTGAAACAAACTAAAATTTTCATTACCAAATGAACATACAAAACCATTCTTGTCCAAATAGGAAATAGAAATTAGATTCCTTCAAAAGAAAGGAACCACTAATGCATCAAAATATAAATAAAATCCAGTCCTACACAATAATCTAAATTTCCTATGCCTTCAACTTCAACCTTCCCGCCATCTCCCACATAAATGTGTTGCTCAACTTGATTTGACTTTCGAAGGTTTAAGCAACCCTGCATGGATATACTGATGTTAGATGTTGCACCTGAGTCTAACCACCAAGTATATTTTGAAATTGTACTTAAATTAACTTCAGAACAAACTAAACCATGACATATACCTTTCTTTTTCAACCACAAAGCGTAGTTGGTACAGTGTATCTTGATGTCCTTGGGCTTCTTGCAAAAGTGACAAGTAACCTTACTTCTCGATTTCTCAGAAGTATTGTTGACCTTCTGCTTCTTTTCCGCAGTCTCTTTAACGGGCTCTTTCCCCTTATTCTTATGCTTGTCCTTTCTGGGATTAGGTGTTATAACATGAGCCTCATCTCCCTTAGCCAATTTCTGTCTCTCCTCCTCCTGAATCAACTGAGCTTCAAGCTCAGACACTGTCCATTTTTCTTTTAGACAGTTGTAAGTCATAACGAATTGACTGAAGGAGGGAGGAAGAGACATGAAAATGTATTCAATGAGGAGATCATCAAAGAAATTGAACTTGTGCGCAAGAAGCGCACGTTGGAGCTTGATCATTTCAGTGATGTGCTCCCTAATCCCAGTTTTTCCTTTGTACTTCAGAGTATGAAGTTTAGTCATGAGCTTTCGGATTTGCGTCCGCTTGCTCATGATAAACTTCTGCTCCAAAGCACTAAGGTACTTCTTAGCGCCAGAATCCTGATCAGGAATACAGTCTTGGAGTGCTTCATGGGTTGTTATTTTCATGATCATAAGGCACATCTTGTTGTTATGATCCCAGTCCTCCATGTCAGCCTTTCCAGGAGCGGTGGACTCCTTTCCAGCTGGCACAGAGCAATCATAACGTAACACCCGATCATACTTCATCATCCCCAGAAACAACCTAAGTTTGGATTCCCATTGGTGAAAGTTTGATCCTTGTATGGACGGAATTTGATTCATCATTGTCAAATTGTCTGAAAAATTTTAGAAAATAAGAGAAATATCAGTTTATGCGTCACGTTCCTTAATCACAATTTACAAATCTATTTAAAGGCCTTGAACAAAAAGAACTATAAATGACTCCATTAATTTCATTTTAACCAACGATATTATCCAGCATGAGGCCCCGAAGGGGGCAGTCAATACTCTTAGATATCGCGGTGTTATGTACAAGTACAAATGAGACTTATTGTCGCTCTTGCCGATGGGTTTGATTGGCATACCCACGTACTAGTGACCAGGCCAGTCAAGTAAGGGAGGTGAGTCACAAGCGGACTACTTAAGTAACAAGTCTCAAATGCTTTTTTAGACATCACTAGCACGTAGCTTCTCATTACTTTTCTTTATGCACCTTACTTTATGTGTATTAGCAACTACTTAGTGTGTCAATCCTCCGAAGGGAGCAATTAACAATCTGTTACTAACACACATCCTTTTAACTTTCACGAGGCATCTTGCTTGTAACTTTCACGAGACAGTTGTAAAATTCAAGTTCGTTTTGCAAATAGGCAAATATAAAGAAATTGTTAGATACAACATAAAGCCCCCCCATTTGCATTTGCAAAAATCCCTAGATCACTAAGTTCATCTGTCAGCCACTATGAGAGAGAGTTTAAGTGCCCTGGTTAAATTGGCTACTTGCAAATCAAACCAGGCTTGGTTATAGCATCGTAGTGGTTCCAAGAGTCAACCAAGCATCTTGCCTTGAGCTCTGCTGTCTTGAATTGCTAGTTTTTCTTTGGTACCAACATATTTGAGCTTTGGATTGATTGATGAGTACCATTATAATCTCCCCACTCTCCTCTTTTGATCGATATATGGCTTACAACTTAATTCTCAAAGACCAGGGAGATCACTCCCATTGGAGGCCTCTAGTTTCGAAGCTTAGAAGAAAGAAAGAGGAGAAGAGAGAAGGAGCACACGTGGCAAGCTCTGATTGGATCCTCCTCGTTCGTCGTGAAACATGAGGAAAATATCTTCACTATGAAAGGAAGATTCACCATGTGTGTTTCTAGAATCGAAGACGAGAGGAGGGTGATTTAATTAATTGGTTTCCTTGCTTTAATTTTTTGCTATGTTTTTCGTATGCAATTTCAAAGTGAATAGTTTACTTTATCAAGTTCTTGGGTTTTTTTTTAATTGAGGTGACAGAAGTAGAGATTTTTGAAGTAAATAAGTTTTTATTTGATTCATGAGACATTGACCACAGTTTTTGGACTCCTTTTTCGAGAATCGGAGCGGTCTGATTTGGGGAGCGAATCTCTTTGGAGAAATCCATTCGACTTTAATTGGAAAGCCAATAAGTTTCTTCTTCTAACAAAAATAATCAGAAAAATATAGCCAAAAAGCAATTCACCTCTTGGTGCTAGATTATAGATTTAGTCTGTGTGTGTGAAGGAGATAGATGAAAGATGAGGGAGAAAGGAAAAAATAAGAACAAAACTGGAGAAGTATCAATAAAAGGTGAAGTCCATCTATGAATCATATTGGAGGTGATGAATGAAGGCACTGAAGAAGAAAGTGCATCTATGAACCAAAATGTGAGGAGATAATGGTGACAAAGAACCTAAGACGTAATTCATGAAGGACCTAAGGTGAAATTCATATATGAATCCACTTTGGAGGTGATGAGTCGATACACTAAAGAAGAAAAACCTCTCTATGGATTGAAATGTAAGGTGACAATTGTATCGAATGACTTATGGTGAAGCTCTCTATGGATTCTCATAAGAGATGATGAGTCGAGGCACTGAAGAAGAAAGTCCTTCTATGAATCCGATGTGAGGTGATGAGTGGTGAAAACCATGATTAATGGATATAATTTCAAGTGCTATCAAGACAATTATAAGACAAACTCAATATGTATAATGCACGATGAGCTTGAGGAGCGTGTATTAGAATGTAAGATAATTAGGTGGTTAAAACATTTAGTTAGTTGAATATTTATGTAGTTAAGACAAGATAGTTATGTTGTTAGATAGTTAATGATATTTGTTACTCAATTACTAATACATTATATCTCTTATAAATATACATTTTGTAATCAACTAAAAAAAAATCAATGAAATACAATTCTCTTTATATTATCATTAGGTCATTTCAGATTGCAGGTCCTCTCGAACTAGATCAAGTGGAATTTCGAATTGTCTAATGTCTGAACATTTTTTATTTATTGTGAGTCGTGTCAGGTCAAGATGAAAATCAGAAGTGTTTGTTGAATGTTATAGAAATTAGAGATTATACATTTCGCCTTATTCCATTTAATAATAGAAAATAAATTAATATCTATCAACCTTTTTGTGATCGGTTAAGACCCACTAGGACTTTTATTAGGTAAAAAAACGAAATAGAGGTTGTTAGACTGCAGATAATTAACAATTTCATTATCCTCCTTCAAAAAAAAAAAAAAATTTTCATTATCAAGTATCAACCCCTATTTCTTACCTTGCTGACGCATGTGCTGAATATTTCATTAATCAATCAATTAATTAACGCCTACATGCAAGTCGCCAAAAAACCAAAAAGTTCATTATCAACTTTGAAAATATCGATTTTGAAAATGTGAGAATTCGGGTTAAAAATGAGACAATTAATTAAAAAAAATGCTCTTGCCTTTTCAATATTAATGCTCAGTGCATCAAGTTATTCTCAAGAAATCAAATCAGAAATCAAATCAGGGATCATACGCACTAATTTCACTGCAGATTTCAAATGACTAAGAGCACTATTTTGTTCTCACTTAATTCAATATCAACCCTCATCAACAAATTTGAAATGATTGATTTGAAAAGACGTGATTTTCATAGGAGGACCCTACGCAAAATTCTCATTGATTTTGATGTTTATTATATACTCAATTATTATTATTTTTAAGATGGTTAATGCATAATTTTTAAATAACTAGCATGATAGAGTAGTGATTGGACAACGATCCGGGTCTGGTCGGGTCGGTTCAAATCCATCTTAGGCCCATGAGTTTTCACGATTCAAATTTTGTAGGTCGACAGACCGACGGATTTGAGGCGTGTTGGTTCGGGTTAGGTTGATGGGTTGGATGGATTTTTTGAATTTTGTTTTTTTAATTTAATGGATTATATTTGGGTTATTTTCGAATTGGGATGAATTTTGCACGGGTTTTGATGGATTTAGGACGGATTTAGGCGGGTTTGGGACTGGTTTTGCACGACTTTAGGATGGATTGACGGGTCACGTCGGTCCGGATCGATCCAATTTCAAGCCGGATTTAACGCGATTTTTCCCAAATTTTTTGTCGCAACCATTTTTGGTACCCGTTTTTTTGAACGGATCCGCACGAATTTGCTTTCGGATCGAATCAGACCGGATCGCGATCACGAACTTCCCAAATCAGATCAGACCGTAAGATTTTTGTCAAATGACAGAATAATATGATCGTACGTACAGTCATCTTACGTTACAATAAAATAATTAATGCGTTGAGAATAGTAATCAAATTATAAATATGAATAATGAACAGCTATCGTACTATATGCATTGTGATGTCATGTCCCTATCTTCGGATAGTACTTACACTAATTAGCACAGTAGCATAATTATATATATATATATATTTATATATATATATAAAAGAACGAATTCGTAGCTTTTTTTTTTGTAGCCTACGAAAGCAAATTGATACTGACATAGACTAATAAAAATGACTGATTCGGACTGTTGAAAAAATATTATTCATACTAATATAGACTTGAAGACAAAATTTTACAATTTTTTGAATTTTATATTGTTTTATCGGATGAGTTGAAAATTGAATGTCTATATATTGTCATATAAATAAATTTTGTTTTTTTTAAGTGTGAAATATATATTGTTAGTTGCATTCAAACGAACAACTCTAATTTTCCTGACCGGATTATTCAGTCTAGAATGCATGCATCAAATTGATTCGTGACAATGTGACATTATTTTAATTCTTTTTATAATGTCGGCAGATTAACTTTATTATTTATTTAAATTAAGAATCAAAAGATTATAAGAGAGACGCAAATACAAATTTGATAAACGCAAGACATTACGAAAATTAAAATAATTTCTATAATGAAATTATTTGAAGCAAGTTCTACGACCTGATCATGAAAGATGGTTACAGAATAAATTAAAAGAATAATGTTTCGTAGATATCACATTTGATATCAATTATTAATATCTATTTTATTGTGCACTTTTATTTTATTTGAGTTATGCATGCTATACCATAATAACTATTTCAGTACAGAAATTAACATGTAACTATTTCATTATAAAAAATAACATGCATGATAACTCAAATAATGTACACGATAACTCAACTAAAGGTGCATAATAAAATCAACAACATGTATAATTATTTCATTATAAAAAATAACATGCATAATAACTCAAATAATATGCAGTATAATTCAACTAAAGATACATAATAAAATCGATATCAATAGTCGATATCAAATATGATATCTACGTATCAACTTTCAAATTAAAAATAAAACAGAAACAAGCCTACAAAATATGCGAAACATTTCAACCACATCAATATCAACCAATAACATTTTTCAAAAACAAAACATGATTCTGTGTCTAGAGACAAAATTTATCGCTTTCACGAAATATTTTCCATGTGGGTCTCCTGTCTGCATTTTAACATGAGCACATCTCATACTATATATGGATAGGAGCATTTTAACATGTTTCCAATACTTCTGTGGTTTTTATGCATAAAGTCGTCGTTCATAATTGGAAAATTTTCATAGAGAGATACAGAACAAATATTTTTAACAGATGGGATCAAAGGTACTTTAAATTTTTTACAAAAGGTCAAAAACGCAAGTATTATTTGCGTCCTTAAATTTTTTCAATTTTTTTTCATCTCCCGTGTATTTTCTCTTAAGATTGTAGTACAAATTTTACACATTAGGAACGTAACTAATAGTTGCATCCCTAAAAAAATTTAGGAGCACAAGTATTAGTTGCGCTCATGGCCCTTTGGAAATTTAGGGGACAATTGACCTTATATGTTAAAATAGTCAGGGGCGGAACCAGAACACTGAGTTAGGAAGGGCCGATTTACAAATATAGTTTAATTTAAATATTATAAAGATATCAAAATTTAATTTTGATCAAATTATATAAATTTTTAATAAATATTTTAACTAAATTTTTTATTATTTAATTAAATTTAATCATAAAATTAAACAAAGATACAAAATTTTCCGAATCAAAGGAGACCGAGGCCACCCTAGCCTCCCGCTAGTTTCGCCCCTAAAAATAGTTGCTTCTCTCACCTTTTATTCAAAAATTCCTTTATAATTTATAAATCAAGACATCTTTTTCCAACTTTACTGAGGCTAAAAATGGCGCGTGTATTCCTGGCCTCTTATTAAACAATGTATTACCCGTGGAATTTAAATACTTGATACAAATTCAAGCAAATCGACCAATGCTTTATTCGCCGACAGAAATTTTGACAACTCCATAAAAGACAATATTATTCTGTTATCGTTTCGTTCTACAGAAATTGTTTCGTTTATTATTTCATTTGTTAAATACGAAATTTCGTAATATTTTGTAATATATTTTTTTGAATGAAATGAATTTTTTGTTTCGTTAATCGTTTCGTTTTCATTTAGTTTTGTGACGAAAGAAAAAAGATTATTTAGTTTTAATTTCGTTTACCACGAAACAAAACGAACAATGAGAAAACGATGTTGCGTGGACAACTTAAAATTCAATAAATAAATAAAAAAATCAATCCCACAATGTATAAAAGAAGAAGAAAGTATTAAGTACAACCAATTTATTACTTATTTGTCTCTTGTTTTTATTGTACAATATATATTCTAATATCCGTTAATTATTATATTTGATATGTTAAGCAATATTAAAGTTAGACATTTATTTTATTAATTGGAATAACTTTCAAGCGGTCGTGATTTCAAAATTTTCAATTTATTAGAATGACTTCCAATAATTTTTATCAATTATTGTATTTTATATATTGACACTTTTGTTTTTGTAGGCTGTTTTTTTTTTTTGAAAAAAAATCGCATGGAGTTAACACTTTACGTAAGAATTTAAATTAGATTTGAGTAGCAAACTTCCATCTCTATCTAAAAAAAAAAATATTGATAAAGATTAACCATGTATAAAATTTTAAAACGTCGAAAAAATTGTCCCTAAATAAAATTTTAACATGCCAATTAAAAAGAATGAACCGTGTATAAATTTAAATTTATATATAAGGTTCATTTTATTTAAAAGTATATTAACATTCGTGTGAGCTAATCAAACAAGGCACATCAAAATTCATGCCAACACTTGTGCAATTATCTATTTATTTAGTATATTAGCAATTAAAAAAGGATAATGCAGAATTAATTTATGCTCCAAAAGTTCACCAAATCTTGCTCAATACAAATTTTATTCATTTGTCGCTTTAAAAAAAAAAGAATTAATCCTGCATAATTTTGAAAGAAAACAACAATTATTGTTGTACTAGCCAAAAATTTAGGCGAAATTTTATAAACGATAGTTGTTACTTAAACATAATTTCAATATATTCCACTAATTGATGTACAAAATTTATTGTTGGAGTATTTTTCACCTACAACTTGCTTGATTGAGTGATTAATATATAATATATTTTACTTGTTGTTTTGCATGCTTTTTTTCCACGATATCATTGTCTAAAAGGTATGACATTTGACAATTTATGCTAGTACAAATTTCATTATTTGACATATTATGCTTCTATGGGATTAGCCATTTGACAATTTTTCTATTGAGTTTGTCTTTTTATTAAAAAGTAAAATTCTACAGAGTTTATCATTGTTTATAATTCAAGTCTCTATACTCTACAGAGTTTATCTTTTGATAACTAAATTTTTACCAGAAGTTTTACTTGCAATAACAAATTTGCATGTGGCCGACATTTCGTGTAGAACGAGTGCGAATAGATTTATTCAAATGGCGTGAATTCTATAAATTATCTCGAGAGTAAACCATGTACAAATTTATTTTTTTAGGGTAAACTCTACATAAATTTAATTAAAAGTTTTTATGTTTAATGTAAAATACAGTAAGATTATGATGCTTGCGCAAGTTGATGTGACTTTTAATATACTCTAGATGCTTACAATTTTTGTAAGTATATAACTCTCGAACACAAAGACGGTATTTTTTATTTCTATTTTCAATAATTTAACTTAAATAAAGAAAAAATTGTTAGTTTAAAAGAATGTTTGTATTTGTGATTTTTGAACTAAAAGAACTGAAGTCTAAAGCCAAGTTTTAACAAGTAATTGAGAGATCACAGTTTCTTAGGGAGTATTATCCATTAATGTTGTCTAGTTGATTGATTGATTTGTTTTTTTATTATGAAGGCACAATTGGTCATTATAGGTATTAAAAGACATCTTTGTTTGATACCATATCTATACTAGCATAGACGTTACCTCTCGGTACTTGATTATACTAATTCAAATTTATTAAGTTCTTTAATTGTCCTAATTAATCTAGAAAACCGTCTTTCACTTCTCGGTGACACAATTTTCCAAATCAATTAAATAAAGCCCATATAAGACAAACATCATTTCTCGATACTTAGTCTTGTTGGGTTTAACTCAACTTGCAAAACAAATATTAGACTAACATTTGCACAAGCTTTAGTTTTGAGTGTGCATGTTATAAATGTGCAATTGACCCTTGATAAGGTCAGAAACATGTTCTACAAATCAAGATAAGCACATAGATGCAAGAAGCAAGATAAAATGAGCAATACAGAGGAAAATCGAGAGGTTCGTTATTATAACGCATGGATAAGGCATACAAGGCTGAAGGCGTTATAACGAGTTTCATCTCGTTATAACGAGTTACTGGAAAGGTGGACCCAAATGTCAGGCATCTGGAGCTCAAGAAATTGACTATGTACAAAATTCCTGAGAGGCGCGTTCTGTAGCGCATTGAGAAAGCGTTACAACGATTTGGAAGTCGTTATAACGGGACCCTACGACGTTATAATTATTCACTGAAGAAATAGATCCAGAAGTCAGCTGCAAAGGCGCAGAAAGGCATTCTGGAAACTATTGAAGGCGTTATAACGTGATCCAAAGGCGTTATAATGCATGGTATTGATTTTGGTGCTAGATGGAGCTGTGCAAGCCCAATGCTTATATAAACAGGCCTGATGCTTCAAGAAAGAACAAGAAAGCATCCCCCAAATTTACAGGCGATAAAGAGCACTTACAAAGCAAATAAATCTTCTCTTACAAGCATCCAAACCTCAGCCATTGTTAGAGCTAAAGAAAGTTTAGGATATACATTGTCTAATCATCTTTGGTGATATCTTGCAAGTTGTATTGTCAATTGTCAGTGTTTATTTGATCCAAGGATTGAATCTTTTGTTTAGTGAAGGAACTTTTTTATTTTGTCATACCTTGCAGGTTATGTTGTCAATTATAAGGGATTTAAGTCTTTTTGGATAAGCCTTATTGTAAACACTTTGATATAGCGTTGTTTATTTCAGCTCGATGTGGAATCGAGAGTTCTGTGGAGTAGGCAAAGATTGTTGAATCGTGTTATATCATGTGTCAAATTGTCTCTATCTCTAACTCTCTCTCTATATATATCTATCTATTTACTACTTGAGTTTTCTTATGACTTGTATTGAATTGTGAATTATCATTGCTAAGTGGCTTAAGATCTTGTAGAATTATACACGCTGCTGAAACTAAACTTTAGACATACTTGTAGAATTGTACACGCTACCAAGTAGAAAGACTCTACTCTTGAGTTCGAAATTTTAGGCAGCATATTCATTCATATCTTTAGGGAGGACGTTCTATAGACTTGGTTTTCAACATGTAAAACGAGTTCTTAGTAAGACTACATGTTTTGGATATCACGACTAAATTTGATACATAATCCTTTTCGAAATACTTATGTGTTAATAGAAGTAAAACAAATAACTTCTGACCAAATAACTTTGAAAAGATGAATAAATAAGTCAAATATATCGATCAAAGAATGTCTAGCAGGTCAATTATCACCTTAATTTTTAAAAACATATTTTTTAAGTTATATATTTTTTCTCGATTTTTTCAATCTTTTTGTATTTAAACAAATGCAAAACAGGAAGTACACATGCAATTATCCTAGATGTAGAAAATTATAAATATTTTTGGTGTACCGTGAAGTTATACAATCAAAATCAACGAACTAGTTGGATTTTTTTTTTTCAAAATAACTCCAAATTTGATCTCAATTTCTTTTTAACTCCCAAAACACATTTTTGACTTGTTTAAAGCAAATAATGAAATCTTAAGATACAATTCTCTATTCAACCCAGCCTATTAAATTGCATCGCCTTAGGTGCAAAACAAATAAACCCAAAAAAGGTAAATTAAGAATGTGGAAGAAACTCACAAAGGAGGTTGAAGTGTCGATGTCTTCGGTTGCCTCCCAATAAATGCTCGTTTAACGACGTTGGCTCGACGTCTCGCATTGTTAGTGCATTTGTTGGGTGAGAAGTGTGTCTTCTCTTCAACCGGGTCCTCCCCTTTGTTGAGCACTTATGACCCTTCACTTGTTGTCTCAAACACCCTTCGATTGCTTCATATGTGTCGATGAGTTCTAAGATCTTGTAGAAGTTTGAGTCGCATTCTTCTTGACCTTGGCCCTTCATGGCATGCTTGAGTGCATAAGTAAAAGGTTTGTGAAGATTGGAGAAGTTATCCTTCAAGTAATGAGGGTCAATTTCATGTGGAATTGACAAAATTTAGTTATGGAAGGATGTATTATGGCCACAATAAGGACTGTCTGCAATCGCAGTTGACTTGACAGGGTTTTATTCAAGGTGCAAAACTTTAAGCAAGGTCACCTGCATCCATAGGAGGGGGTTTCTCCGGAAGCAAATAAGTGCATCTAGGAAATTTTGGGATTGTTGACTCTCGATTTGGGGTGTTTGCAGTCGCTGTTGATCTTGATAGAGCCATAGTCTGCCTTCTCGCATTCCTGATTCATACAAACCTCGGTGGGGCCTCTCTTGAAGTTCTTTTTACATTCCTGATTCATCTAGAAACCTATCAACATTCTTTCCCAAAAATGCTTAATCGTTAGATGGATATTTCATACATCTTTGGACATCAAATGTCAACTTTTCATCACCAATTGCAATTGGTACAAATAATTTATCAATTTGAATTGACAAATCTTCTACAACTTCTAAAGATGACTTAATAGATTAATCTGGCAATTGTAAAGAGGTTCGAGTTGGCTTAAGTTCCCATACACCTAATCTATCATAGACAAATTTGGACATAAGACTTACACTTGCTACTAAATCACATAATAATTGTTTGAATGGGATATTTCCTATAGCAAACGTATGAAGAATTTACTGGAGTCATCCAACTTATGAGATAGTTCATTCTTTATCACGACACTACAATTCCTATCTAATGCTACCATTTGCAACTCCTCAAGCTTTCGTCTGTTGGAGAGTAGATCTTTGAAAAACTTGGTATAGACCAACATCTGGGTCATTACCTCGGTCAAGGTAGGTTTACATGTAGTTGTTTCAACAATTCAAGGAACTTGACATATTGTTTGTCGATCTTTTCATTCTTGAGCCCAATAGAAAATAATGTGTACTTATGATGAGGTATATAAGAGGTACCTTTGAACTTACATGTGTCGGTTGAACCATTGTAGTTTTGTTACCTTGTGAAGTTGTTTCTTCTTTCTTTGAGGCTAAATGCTCATATGTGGTGATGTGCTCATCGTTGCCTTGTTGCCCTTGTTCTTTTTACGGCTTAACATAGTCATCTTTTGGCATTAGAGGAACTTTGTATTGTCTCATGTTACATTATGAGCGCCTAAGAGCCTTGACTTCAAGTTGTCGAGCAAATTGCATAGCTTGTTGTGCAACATGGGTTTCTAGCAATTATTTTGAGTTGCCAACAGATCTACTTTTGTGCTCATATTGGCCATATTCTCATTTAGATCATTGAACATTTTTCTTGGCTTGCCATTAAGGCTTCCATCATCATTTCCAAATTAGACTTAGGTGATTTGTTGGACTTTTGACCATAACCTTGATATGGCACATTTTGGTTCCACAAAATAGAATTATACAAGTTTAAATAAGAGGTCATTGTTGACCTAAAATTACAATTATTTAGTGAACTTACTTTTTCATATCTCCTCTCATTCATATCCACATTCCTACTTATTGTCAAATGGTCTATACTACCACAAATAGAACAAGTAGTTTGTTTTACCGAATTAGCATTCATATGATGGATGTTTTTTTTAAGTGCTTGCAATTGTGTAAATAATTTGACATTAGGATCGACATCATACATGTCTCCTTGCACTACTCTTAACTTTTCCTTGGATTCTACCTTTGATTTTGATTGAGAGTTTGTCCACCTATTTGTAACCATTTGTTGCGCTCTTATTCATCAAACTCCCTCTAGCGGCTGCGTCTAGCATGCCCTTGTCTTGCGACTGAAGACCATTGTAAAAGATTTGAAGCAGGTTCCATGCCTCAAAGCCATGGTGTGGACAATGATAAAAGAAAATTATATAGACTTTTGAAGGGGTTAATTGTATTTATTTTGACCAATTTTAGGTTCAATTTGTGTTACTTTAGTCCAAAATATGTAGGAGTTCAAGTTACTGTCCTAGAATTATTTTATTTCAGATTTTAAGCAAAATTGAAGACTTTGGAGCACAATTGGATGATTTTCATCAACTCTAGAAAGAGCACAAGTAAAGAGACCTTAGTCCAAAACCTAGCCAAATTCCCAGACCAAAATACCAACTCTACACTGCTCTCCAATCTAGTCCAATATCTCATTTGGTTGGAGGCCAGTACTGCAAACCAAAACTTCAATTACTTGGCCAAAAATCCAACTCCCAAAGCTCCAGATGCCCTTCAATCGAAGGACTTCTCTATTTGGTCGAACCCAATCTCTCCACTCGAAGGATTTCTCCATTCGACCTAATACAAGTTTAACTCAGCAGAACAACAACTTTTGGACATTTACTAAGTGCAGAGAGTCCCAGTGCTGACCTCCAACCGAAGACCAGTTGTCATTTTCTTTGCTTTGAGAATAAGGAGTTGCATATGAGGTTTTATATAGTAGTTTTTGGAACCCATGCATATGATTCCTTAATCGTGCCTCTTAAAAGGATATTCAAATGATACATGACCATGATGACTACAATAGTTGCAAGTGATTTTAGACATATCAAATACCATAGTTTCTTCGTTCACAAAATCATGACAATTGGTAGAATTTTTTTCATTAAACCATGGTTTAAAGTAATTCTTTTGAAATACTCTTTTTTATTGAAAGAACTTTTGAGTCCCGTGAGTGTAATTATGATTGCAAGATACTCTCTTGTTTCAAGTTTTTGAAATCACATTCTCAAAATGCTTTGGCTTGAAGATTTTATTTTCAATTGAAGTAAACTTTTTTTATGTTTGATTGTGATTTTAACTTTATTTTGTACTTGTAAGCATAGTTGTATCTTTGACTCTAGCCTTGGTGAATTTTCTTGCATTTGCATTTGATTGGCTATTTGCAACTTCTTTAGGTTGATCTACACATTTTGGCTCAAGAAGACTTAATTTTAACTCTAACATGCTTACTTTCTCAAAAAGTTCAATGATCAATTCATTCTTCTTGTCTAAACACATCTTCGCTTTATCCCATAAAATGCGCAACTCAAGTTCACTATAGGTGGCTTGAACATCATACAAAGAATTATCGCTCACAATAATTGGCTTAAAACCTTTGTACTTAAGTTTAGATATACCTCTTGTTGATCATCCTTTATAAGTTTTGTAAAGATTCTTGAAGCTTCTTCTATTTTTCATTTTTTTCTTCAATCTTCTTCTTCATGTTATTATCTACCTTTTTTAAATTGCTCCAAAGATGCCCTTGTGATTTCTTCATACAAAACTACACTTGAACTTATGGAGTTGGTACTCTTATTCTTATCAAAGTTATCTAGAAGAATATTCCATATTTCATAAGAAAAATTTGCATCTACAAGAGTTTCTCCAATAGGCTCATCTACGAAATTCAATGAAAAGTTTATAGCATGACAACTATCCGTTTTACCAATCTTGAAGATTTTGTTGGGACTAAAGGTGCTTTGGTCAAGCGTGTATAGAATATCATTTCTCTCTAGATAGATTTCTTTCAAATTCTAAAGCTTACACTATTTTCCCTAGAATTGGAGGCTCAATAAATTTCTCAAAATTCATATTGCTAGCAAGATTTTCAACTAATTTCAAGATTGCTAAGTTTGAACCTGGATCTGATACCACTTGTTTGAAATTGAAAGTGGTCACTAAAAGATTGAGGCTCAAGTGATACTAGATGATTTTCAATGCGAAAGCTTATATTACTCAACAAGACCTTAAGCTACTTAGCAATCACAAAATCATATATGCACAATTAAATATGCAACAATAATACTCAAGAATTCTAAGAAAGATAAAGAGAGAGAGCAAGAGAAAGAGTCAATTCCACATCGAGCTGAAATCAAACACTATACCAAAAGTTATTTACAAAAGGTTTCTCCACATAACAAATGATCCAATCCTTGGATCAAAACAGAAACTCTTGCAACTCACAACAAAACTTGCAAGATATCACTACAAGATGATTAACAATGGCTATTCTATTACAACTCTAGCTCTCACAATGATTGAGGTTAGGATGCTTGAACAATAGAGTATATGTGCTCTAAAAGTGTTCTCCATTGCTTGTAAACTTGGGAGATGCTTTCTTGATCTTCTGTGCAGAAACTGTTAGCTTAATCTCTTCTTAGTTTGACAATTTGCAAAACAAACCGGTACTAACCTTTGCACAAATTGAGTTTTGTTGAGGTGCAGGTCATAACAGGTACATTTGATCATGGCAAAGGTTATCAACATCATGTACAAGTCAAGCTGAGCACAATGGCACAAGAGGCAAGCAAAACACAAGCTCGCAGAGTCTTGCATTACTGCAACGCATGAGAGACCCATCACAACAGGTTCCCAAGACATCATAACGTGTGCTTGATAAGAAGAACCACAAGACCAGCAATCTAGAGAAAAAATTCCGAGCATGGCATTACTGTAACGCATGCCCAACCTGTCACAAAACTAGAAAGTCCCCAACCCAAACGAGCTTTGTAACGGGTTGATTAATTTATGTAACATAAGGAGCTCTGGTTCAAGATTTCAAGATCCAAAAAGTATTATGCCTATATAAACTTGTCCTTTTCATTTTAGAAGACTAAGAAAGCCATTCGCCAAGTTTACAAGCACACAAAGAGCGCCTGAAAGTGCATAAAAGTCTTCTCCTACAAGCATCCAAACTTGAGTGATCAGATAGACATTGTTAATCATCTAATTGTTTATTCGAGCTAGCTTTCTACTAGTTATTTGTTTGATTTGTGTTTTGTTGTCAAGCGGATCATTCCTTTGTATTGAGTTGCGGTGTCAACCAAGACCTTTTTAGTTATACCTTGCAAGCTTGGTGATGTCCATTGCAAGGGTCTTGAAGCCTTTTGGATAGGATCCCTCTTTATAAAACACTTGTGGTTATAGTGTATCAGCCTTGGAGCGGTTTTAGATCTGAGGGTCTTGTGGAGTAGGCCTAATCCATTTTCTAGGCTGAACTACATTATATTGCGTGTTTTTTGCTCTCTTGCTCTTGCTCTTACAATCTGTACTTTTACTAGACTTGTGAACCAATTGAATTACACAAAAACTTGTAAAATTGCTAGGTGATTAAGGTCCAAAGTAGAAATTGATATTGTACATGCTTCCGCAAACAATTTAGGACGCATATTACCTTGCCTCATCAAAATAACAATTGTATCGGAGTGAAAGGTTCATACCAAGCCAACTAGATCAATTCTTGATAGTTCTTGACCTCATCTTGTGAAATGGAACAATTGAAATTGTGTGAAAGAACCACCAATCTTTGGGGTAGGATGTAAGAATTTCTCTTTTGAGAAGAGATGTATGGTTAACTACCTTCGTTTACTTGAGCTATGGGAAGTTGTTGAGGTTGGTTGGACACCTAAGTACGAAATCGATGGTATCACTTTAACCAAAGAGTCCAAAGACCTCAAATACTCTAATGATAATACCATCAATACCATATTTAGCTCAACTCATGAAACTTTTGTTTTTCCTCTTTCTCATTCTACAAATGCTAAGGAAATTTGAAATATCTTGATACTAAGGTATGAGGGCGAACACATGAAAAAGACTTGAAATGTGGATTTAGGCACTAAACTAGAAAACATGAAATTTGAAGAAAATGAGTCATTTGAGAACTTATACTTTAGCCTTGTCTCTTTGAGAAATAAATTTGTTGAAGTAGGTTCTAAAATAAGTGATAAAGATGTTGTAGGTAAACTACTACAACTGGTTTCGAGAAGGTCGTGTTGGGATTCTATGGTTAGCTCCATTGAAGCAATACAAGCTAAGGGTCTCACATATCATCACGAAGAGGTGTATGCACAACTATGTTCATACGAGGAGAACTACAAAGAAGGAAGAAGCTCAACTGCCGCCAAGACCTTGGCCTTACCGCACAATCTTCATACAACACTACATACAAGTTTGAGTCAAGCGAAGACATATACAAAAACCTCTATGAAGTGCTTTTCAAGGATAATGATCTACCCGCCAAGCTTATCAAAGAAGGCATAAGCTTCGAGAGTAAAGTGAATGAGAAAATAATAGCTCAAGGCAAGAAGGTGGTGTGCCTCACATGCAACAAGGAAGGTCATTGCATTCAAAATTATTATGCGATCTTTCCTTCAAGAAGGAAACAAAAGCCACATGGATTTGTGAATTCGTTTAGAGCGAAGAAGAAGAAGAAAATAACCTCGGAGGAGGAGAAGTAGAAAGCAAGCTAGCACTAGTTATCAACATGAAGAAGACATGCATGAAGCTAGCACTCGATGCAATAAAGAAGAACAACATAACAAATCCAGAGATGATCCAGATGATAAAAGAGTTGGTTCGAGCTAAACATGAAAATATGCACACAAAAAAAGAAAAGAGAAGAAGCTCTTGCAAAAGAAGATGTCACAAAAAGAATTGAAAAGCCTTAGAGTATTGCAAAAGGAGAAACATGCACAAGAGATAAATCGCTCAAGAAAGGGGGATAATTGTAAATGCTCAAGTAATGGAGGCTCCTAACTGAGCTAAAATGATAGTATTCGATCTTTCTAAGTTTCATGATAATGAATGTGAGTATTGTGACGAGTCAAGTGATTTGGATAAAGATCATGAATCGTTTAATGTGATAAGCTTAAAGAGTTACTTGATGAGTCCAAGAAGTCTTTAGATGTTAAAAATGATATCATCATGATCGTAAGTCTAAGGTTGAATTACTAGAAACTAGGATAAATGACTTTGAGACCAAAACTAATTTGGACAAAGAAAAGGAATTGAAGGAGGCACATCATTGGATCTCTAAATTTGTTAAGTCATCAAACACTAGCACCAAGATTGATTATGACAATATATTGGTCAAGGTCCTCATGACTAAATCAGACTTGAGTTTGTGAAGGAACAACCTTCAACAAAAAAAGCAACCTAAATCAAATAACAAACCTACTAATGCTAAAAATCATGCTTTTATGTACAATAAAAGGTACAACAAGAGAAACAAGTTCAATAAATCTAACCCTAGAAAGGTGGTTAAGAAACCTAGAGTTAGAAATAATCATATGATTACCAACTATCATAGAGTTCGACAACCAAAACTCTATGTTAGGATAGATATGGTAGATTCCATGTGTTGAATGAATACAAGAAAGTTGATAACAATTATCAAAGAAAGAAATGCAATGGTACTTTCCAACCCAATTACAACCCTAGGAATATATGAAATTGCTATGTTAAGTGATTCAGACTAAGAATGAGTTATTGGAGACCTAAGAATCAAATTGACTATGATCACAGCAACATTAACTCCAAGTCTATATTTTGTTCATTTTGTAAGAGATTTGGACATCAAAAATGTTTTTGTCAATTCAAAAGAGGAAAGAATTTAGAGCCACTTGATATTCCTAGAATAAGTGGAACCAAACCAATTGTGTGGAGAGGCAGAATACTCCCTCCATGTTTGATTTCATTTGAGTATTATGTTGAGGGGGGTCATGTAGCAAAATGTATGATTTATTATTCAATTGATTAAATCATATGTTTTGTGAAGTCTAGTTGATCTTTAAATTCAAATCATAACTCAGTCAGAGCAAATGCATGTTTTCAAAACACAATTTGACTGTTGGATTGAGTTCTTAAAATATCAAAGATCAAATTGAGAACATAGCAACTAAGAAATTCACATTAAAAGAGAAAAATTGAGGGTGGTGTTATAGAACCTGTCATAACGGGTTAGTAACGCGTTGTAACGGTAGGGAATTGTTACAACGAGTCATGATTGAAAATATAGCCGTTGGAGATTGTAGTTTTTTGACCAATCAAAAACCTAGACACCCATTATAATGTTTGAGAAGATGTTGTAATGAATGAGGATCCGTTATAACGAGTTTGGTAGCACATGACCACAAATTGTTTTATTTATAAGCCTTCTTCTCCAAGAGACTCTATTCTTAGCAAAATCGAAAATGTGCCTCTTGGAGCTCTTGTCTACCAAAACCCTAGCCCCTAAATCACCAAAAATTCTCATCAAACTTCAAGTGCTCAAGTGATTTTCGAAAGGTTTTTATGTCTCATTAAAGAATTCAACAAGATCATCTCTTCTTAACACTCAATCTTTTGGTAAGCTTTCACTGAGCTATTGTAACTCTCATTTCACCACCGAAAATACTCGACCGAGTACCAAGAAAAGAAAAGAGGTTGAGAAAGAATTGGAGAGAGAAAGGACCATTAGGGCTTTGGCCCAGTGGCATACAATTCCTTCTTTCATGTACCAATCAAACCCTAACCAACCCGATATCGATACAAGTACAAACCCTCAATCTCAAGAACAACCAAACCCGAGAGCAAATTCTTCCTCTTCCCAACCGACAAAAAACCCTAATCAACCCTCAAGTTAATCCTCATGGTGATGAAATCTTTAACCCTTGGACCAATACCTCTAGCAATAGGATTTTGTACAAATCGGTCGTAGAGTGCTCCACCTTTCATAGAACCTTCAAAACAAGGACCATTTCAGATACCTTTAAATTTGTTACTAATGGAGATAACCATTAAGTGAATTGGAGTATAACCAAGTTGTTCAAGCAATTGATCTTTGGGCATGGAGACCCTTAATTGAGCTTGATCAAATGTTTGTCGTGAGTCCAATATGAGTATTGTATGCAAATATGAAACCAACCAAGCAACTGTACGGTGTGACCACTTATTTCAGTGGTAAAGAGATACCTATTAATGTCCAAACCCTAGCCGAAAATGGCTTCACCATGAGGAATCTTTCATCGAGTATAAGAGGTGGTTGCGTGCTCAAGATCCTCAGAAATACCCATCGGATTTCAAATTACATCCACTCCTTAGGTTTTTGTTTCTTCTCATCAACAACATCCTAATACCAGGTAGTAGACTTAAAACAAACAATGAACACACAAACAGATACCTCTTGAGACACCTCATTGCAAAAGACAAAGTAGTTGACATTTCATTCATTATCTTTAGCCACATGAGAGTCTCTTTGACAAGTAAGCATATGAGCCTCCCTTATCCTCACTTCTTGTGTGCTATTCTTAGGCACAAGAATATATCTTTCCCAAACAATCCAAAGAAACCAAACCCAATCATATACATACCGACTAACCTCACCACTTCTCTTGAAAAGAAATGTTGGGTGAAAAATGGATCTACTTGGGATCGAAACCCAAGCCTATAAATAAGTGGATTAAAAGGGAAGGAGCAGAACTCAACCAATATATCGATCCTGATGTTCCTCAATTAATGGAAAAGCATCCCACTCCGAGTATGCAACATGCAAAAACCTCCACTCAAGTAACTCCTCCAATGTCTCAATTCTACACTCAAGGATTCCAACATCCTTACGCGTCGATACACTACAACTCTTCAGATTATGATCTAATGTTGCCTTACTCCTTGCCAAACGTTGAAGAAGGCATGCAATACATTTCTCAACAAGTGTATCACGTGTCTATGTATGATAAGAATAATTTTATTTGGGTACATGAGATGCTTCATAGCTTCAATGCCAAGGTTCGTGCTTCTTGGAATCAGTAATTTGAATCTTGAAATGATTGTTATGAACCGTCCAAAGCTGAAGCACAAGCATTCGGGTAAGCGGGAGAAGAGGAAGCTACTCAACTCGGACGATGAGGAAGAGAGTAGTGAGGAAGAGTGAGGGTTGTTAGGATATAATTTTAAAACTCCGTTGGTGCTATGCTCCTATGAACAATTTTCAAAGTTGTAATTTGATATTTTGTATAATTGAATTGCCATATTATGTATCATTGATTGTTGAATTAAGGGGGAGCATGATGAATTGCCTATGCTTATTGTCAAATTTAGATTGAATTACATCATGTTTAAGTATGATTGAATTGAGGGGGAGTTATATTACTTGACTTGCATTAGTATACTACATGCTCACATTAAGAGGAGGGTTGAATCTGAATTGTGCCTTTTCCCAAAATTTGCAAAAAGGGTTAGATATAGTTGTGCATTGCATAAGTTTTTGGTATGCATTCACAAGGTTTTAAAAGTGTCAAAATGGGGAGTTTGTTTGCTTGAACTCTTTTTGGTTTCACAATTTGCAGAACAAATTAGTACTAACATTTGCACAAGTTGAGTTTTGTTGAAGTGCAAGTTATAAAAGGTACATTTAATCATGGCAAAGATCATAAACGTCATGTACAAGTAAATTTAAGCACAATGGCACAAGAAGCAAGTTAATCAGAGGCTCACAAAGCCTTTTGTTATTGTAATGCATGAGATACCCGTCACAATGGGTTGTAACTCGTCACAATGAGTTTCCAAGACGTCATAACGAGTGCCTGGCAAGAGGACCCACAAGACATGCAATTTGGAGCAGATAGTCCAACCCTTGCGTTACTATAACGCATGCACAACCTGTCACAATGGGTTCAAGACCCGTCATAACGGGTTCCTATCTTTCATAACAGATTTCTGAAGGAGAAGGGACCAGAAGTCATTTGTAGAGGAGTTCAAGGGCAAAATTGGAAAGTCCCCAACCCGTCACAATGGGTTCTGTAACAGTTTGATCAATTTCTGTAATGCAAGGAGCTCTGGTTCAAGATTTCAAGATCCAAAAAGTGTTATGCCGATATAAACTTGTCCTCTTCATTTCAGAAGACTAAGAAAGTCATCCCCAAGTTTATAAGCACACAAAGAGCACAAAAGTGTTCTTCTCCAAGCATCCAAACCTGAGTGTTTAGATAATCATTGTTAACCATTGTTTCCTCTAATTGTCTTGGGTTGTGTTGTCAACCAAGACCTTTTTAGTTAAACCTTGCAAGCTTGGTGTTGCCCATTGCAAGGGTCTTGAAGCCTTTTTGATAAGCCAACTTTTGTTAAACACTTGTGGTTATAGTATATCGGTCCCGGAGCAGTTTTTGGATCCAGGGATCCCGTGGAGTAGGCCTAATCTGTTTTTTAGGCCGAACCATGTTATATTGCATGTTATTTGCTCTCTTGCTCTTGCTCATACTATATTTATTTTTACTAGACTTGTGAACCAATTGATATGCACCAAAACTTGTCAAATTGCTAAGTGATTAAGGTCCAAAGTAGAACTTGATATTGTACATGCCTCCGCAAGCAATTTAGGCTTCATATACCTTGCATTATCAAAATAACAAAAACAAGGTGGTATATATAGGCACAGGGCTTCCTTGGATCTTAAAGATGCTAAAAATTTACCCAAGCATGACAATGACTTAGTAAGGCATTATGACGCCTTCGAGATGTCTTCAAATGCTCTCATTCTACTCTGCAGCTGACTTTTGGGCCCACGTCTGCAGAAAACTATTGCAATGCCTCCGGGATCTGTTATAATGCTTCACGATGCGTTATAATGCCTCTCCCATCCATTACAGTAATACAAGTTTCGATTTTTTCAATACTTATACAAATTCTTGAGCTTCAGGCATTCTAACTTATGGGACCAACTTCTACAGATGTGTTACAATGCCTTAGATCTCGTTACAATGCCTTTTGTCTCGTTGTGACACCTTACCTGGCGTTCAAGCCTCATATTTGCTTTGTTCCACATCCTTCTTGCATCCTTGTACTTGTCTTGACTTGTTCTACAATTCCTTGACTTTTTCTACAATGTCTCAGACCTCACAAAGGGTCAATTTGCACCTACAAACACATAACTAAACTTTTGCAAATGTTAGTCCAATATTTGTTTTGCAAATTGTCAAATAAGGTTGAGCTAAACCCAACACCAATAGCAACCCTAGTTTGAGAAACCACCCAAATTTTAGTTGGAGGCAGAATAACGAGCCTAACCAAGTTACCCAGTCCAATCAGAATTACAATATACGTTATGGTAACCAAGATAATGCCCCATACTTCCAAACTTTTCCTAACAACACTCAGCCAAAGAGCAAGTTAGAACACATGATGGAGATATTCATGGCCAGTCAAAACAAGAGATTTGACGAATTGAGCACCAAGGTAGACTTGTTAGCAACATGGACCAAAAATTTGCGCAAGGTAAAGAAGTGAAGACAATCAGGCATACGCTCCGAAGTGGGACGCAATACACAGATCAATAGATGCCTAAATATGCATCAGTTGCAAGTTGAGGAACATCAACAAGCAAACAACGAGCGCACTTCCGCACAAGGGGATTCAACCTCAAAGGAAAGCGCACAATCTGCACGTAAAGACGACACTGAAAAGGTAGAACCAACCAAATTAGATTCGACTTAGTTAAGCGCAAAGGTAGCTCCATTATATTCCTACTCATAAATACGCTCTTTTTCCAGGTAGACTTAAGAATGAAAAAACCAAAAACGGTACGGTAAGTTCATTGAAATGATGAAACAATTGCATGTCAACTTACCATTAATTGAGGTCATGACTCAAATGCATGTCTACACTAAGTTCTTTAAGGATATTTGATCTATAGACGTAAGTTTGAGGAAGTGTAGTTTTATCACTTGACAACGATGGTAGCGCTTCGATAAAAAAAATAAGTTACCTGGAAAATTAGATGATCCTGGAAAATTTGTCATACCTTGCTCAGTTGGTAACATCGTATTTAAGCGTGCCTTATGTGATTTAGAGCAAGTACCCAAATTTATTTATGACAGGTTAGGAGTAGGAAACTGAAATCAACTAGGATCTCTTTGCAATTAGCTGATCAATCAGTTAAGTTGCCTTTAAGGGTTGTGGAGGATCTACCAATTCATATTGGTAAGTTCTATGTTTCAATTGATTTCATTGTGATTGACATGAAAGAGGATGCCCAAACACCTTTGTTATTAGATAGACCTTTTCTAAATACAAGGGTTGTCATCTATGTTCATGATGGAGTTATTACCACTACAATCAGTGATGAAAAATTGAGTTTTGACGTTAAGCGTTCAATCAAATACCTATCTAATGATCATAGTATTTGCAACATTGATATAATTGACGTGATATTAGATAAGGAATTGAAGAAAAGCGTTGAGGAGTGCCTAATTGAGAGCTGGATGAATCTGGAATGTGAGGAAGCTACTAAAAGGGCGATGTTCATGAGAATTTGAGCTGAAATTTGTCTTTTTATGGTCATAGCTTTGGCACACCCGATGACATGCTACCTGACCTTGTTTCTGGCCCTCAGCAAAAACCATGATTTAATCTCAGTTTTCCAAGTTTCAGCAACAGAAAACCTTCCGAACTTTATAGAAACTATATCAGACATTCCCGAAGTTAAACTAAAACCTTTACTTTCATCCATGTGTTATGAATTTCTTGGGCCATACCTAACTTATCCCGTTATTGTCAATGCATCCCTCAATTTAGAATAAACTGAGCAGCTTTTAAATTTTTTTAGGAAGCACATGAAGGCCATAAGATACACCATTGATGATCTAAAAGGAATTAACCCTTCCATTTGTATGCATGGATTCTGATGGAGGAAGGACACAAGCTCTCTCATCATGAACATTTTGAACTCTCTATTCATGAGTTTTGAAAAATTCTTCGCAAGTGAAGGTTAGTAGATCAAAAAATAATATCATCAACGTAGATTTTCACTAAGAGAATATCATTGTTGTCTTTCTTTGTGAAAACATAAACTTCCTCATTGATAAACTCATTCAAAAATGCACTTTCAACATTCATTTGATATAACACAAATTTGATATAAGAAGCATAAGCAAGAAGCATTCTTATAGACTCTAATCGTGCTACGGGTGCAAATGTCTCATCATAATCAACTCCCTCTTGTTGAGTGTACCATTTTGCAACAAGACGTGCTTTGTTTCTAATAATTTTGCCAAATTCATCTTTTTGTTCCTATAAACCCATTTAGTTCCAATGATAGTATGGTTTGAAGGTTTTGGTACCAAGGTCCATACTATGTTCCGTTCAAATTGGACAAGTACTTCTTGCATAGCAAGAATCCAATTAGGATCTTGATTGGCCTCCTTAAAGTGTGGGTTCAAGTTGTGACACAAAAGCACAATGAGATGCCATACGATTTAACCTAGAACCAGTTGTGACTCCAATTATAGGGTCACTTATAACATTGTCGAGAGGATGAAAATTAACCTCCTTAAGCACTTCGGGTGCTTGATATTCAGTTTGACATGGTGAGACCTCTTTCATTTGAATTTCCTCATTTAGTATGTTTCCTTCTTCTCAATTGTCATCTAACTCTCTTGAAGATTCTTTATTCAATGCATTCGACTCCCCCTCAATTCTTTAACAATATGTTTCATCAACATAATCTTCATTGAGTACTATTCTTCCTTGTGTCAATTCTGCATTTGTTGCACCTTCTTGTGTAGTACTTCCATCTCCATGTGAGTCAATTGCACCTACAACATCCTTGTCCTTTTTGGCAATGTTAATAATGTTTTCATCAAATTTGACATGAATCAACAATGGTTTTCAAATGAAGTAAGTACTCCATAAGCTCATTTATGGGTGGTAACCTTTCAAAAAAACACCATAAAGCATCATATCATACTACGAGAAGTGTTTCTCATCCGAGTACTTCATTTATGGGTAAACTTTCATGAAAACTCCACAAGCCAACTACGAGAACTGTTTCTTCTTTGAGTACTTCATTAAGAGGGGTAATCATTCACTAAAACACCACGAAGAAGCATAAAATACCACTCTAAGTGCGTCATGTCTAGTACTACATTTATGGGCATAAAACAACCAAGAAAACACCACAAAGTATCTTATCCTACAAAGAGAAGTGTTTCTGATCAATAGTACTACATTTATGGGTTGTAACCATTCAAGAAAACACCACAAAGCATCTTATCCTACTACGAAAATTGTTTCTGATCAGAATACTTCATTTATGGGTGGTAACCTTTCAAGAAAACACCACAAAGCATCATATCATACTGCGAGAAGTGTTTCTCATCCGAGTACTTCATTTATTGGTAAACTTTTATGAAAACTCCACAAGCCTACTACGAGAAGTGTTTCTTCTTCGAGTACTTCATTAAGAGGGTAATCATTCACTAAAACACCACGAAGAAGCATAGAATACCACTCTAAGTGTGTCATGTCTTGTTTTACATTTATGGGCAGTAAACAACCCAGAAAACACAACAAAACATCTTATCCTACTATGAGAAGTGTTTCTGATCAAGAGTACATTTATGGGTTGTAACCATTCAAGAAAACACCACAAAACATCTTATCCTACTACGTGAAATGTTTCTGATCAGAATATTTCATTTATGGATGGTAACCTTTTAAGTAAACACCACAAAGCATCATTTCATACTGCGAGAAGTGTTTCTCATTCGAGTACTTCATTTATGGATAAACTTTCATGAAAACTCCACAAGCCTACTACGAGAAGTGTTTCTTCTCCAAGTACTTCATTAAGAGGAGTATTCATTCACTAAAACACCACGAAAAAGCATAGAATACCACTCTAAGGGTGTCATGTTCTATTTTACATTTATGGGCAGTAAACAACCAAGAAAACACAACAAAACATCTTGTCCTACTACGAGAAGTGTTTCTGATCAAGAGTACTTCATTTATGGGTTGTAACCATTCAAGAAAACACCACAAAGCATCTTATCCTACTACGAGAAGTGTTTCTCATCCGAGTACTTCATTTATTGGTAAACTTTTATGAAAACTCCACAAGCCTACTACGAGAAGTGTTTCTTCTTCGAGTACTTCATTAAGAGGGTAATCATTCACTAAAACACCACGAAGAAGCATAGAATACCACTCTAAGTGTGTCATGTCCTGTTTTACATTTATGGGCAGTAAACAACCCAGAAAACACAACAAAATATCTTATCCTACTATGAGAAGTGTTTCTGATCAAGAGTACATTTATGGGTTGTAACCATTCAAGAAAACACCACAAAACATCTTATCCTACTACGTGAAATGTTTCTGATCAGAATACTTCATTTATCGATGGTAACCTTTTAAGAAAATACCACAAAGCATCATTTCATACTGCGAGAAGTGTTTCTCATTCGAGTACTTCATTTATGGATAAACTTTCATGAAAACTCCACAAGCCTACTACGAGAAGTGTTTCTTCTCCAAGTACTTCATTAAGAGGAGTATTCATTCACTAAAACACCACGAAAAAGCATAGAATACCACTCTAAGGGTGTCATGTTCTATTTTACATTTATGGGCAGTAAACAACCAAGAAAACACAACAAAACATCTTGTCCTACTACGAGAAGTGTTTCTGATCAAGAGTACTTCATTTATGGATTGTAACCATTCAAGAAAACACCACAAAGCATCTTATCCTACTACGGGAAGTGTTTCTGATCAGATTACTGCATTTGTGGGTTGTAGATATTCAAGAAAGCACTATAAAGCATCTTATCCTAATAAGGGAAATAGTTAGATCAGAATACTTCATTTATGGGTGGTAACGTTCAAGAAAACACCACAAAGCATCCTATCATAATGTGAGAAGTGTTTCACATTCGAGTACATCATTTATGGGTAAACTTTCATGAAAACTCCAAAGCCAACTACGAGAAGTGTTTCTTCTCCGAGTACTTCATTAAGAGGAGTATTCATTCACTAAAACACCACGAAGAAGCATAGAATACCACTCTAAGTGCGTCATGTCCGGTACTACATTTATGGGCGGTGAACAACCAAGAAAACATCACAAATCACCATATACTACGAGAAGTGTTTCTGATCAAGAGTACTTCATTTATGGGTTGGAACCATTCAAGAAAATACTACAAAACATCTTATCCTACTACGAGAAGTGTTTCTGATCAAATACTTCATTTATGGGTGATAACCTTGCAAGAAAACACCACAAAGCATCATATCATACTACGAGAAGTGTTTCTGATCAGAGTACATCATTTGTGGGTTGTAGACATTCAAGAAAGCACTACAAAGCATCTCATCCTACAACGAGAAATAGTCAGATCAAATTACTTCATTTGTGAGTTGTAACGTTCAAGAAAACTTCAAAAAGCCTCATAGCTTACTATGAGAAGTATTTGTTCCTCGAGTACTTCATTTAATGGGGTAATCATTCACTAAAACACCACGAAGAAGCATAGAATACCACTATATGTGCCTCATATTCGAGTACATCATTTGTGGGAGGTAAGCAATCAAGAAATCACCTCAAAGCATCTTATCCAACCATGAGAAGTGTTTCATAACTGAGTACTTCATTTAACGGTGGTAACCATTAAGGAAAAACCACAAAGCATTTTCTCTCAATACGAGAAGTGTTTCAGACCTAATTACTTCATTTTATCCTACTGCAAGAAGTGTTTCTCATCCGAGTACTTCAATTATGGGTAAACTTTCATGAAAACTCCACAAGCCTACTACGAGAAGTATTTGTTGTTCGAATACTTCATTAAGAGGGGTAATCATTCACTAAAACACCACGAAGAAGTATAGCATACCACTCTAAGTACGTCATGTCATGTTTTCCATTTATGAGCAGTAAACAACCAAGAAAACACCAGACAAGACCTTATCCCACAACGAAAAGTGTTTCTGATCAAGAGTACTTCATTTATGGGTGGTAATCATTCAAGAAAGCACCTCAAAGCATCTTATCCTACCACGAGAAGTGTTTCTTAACTGAGTACTTCATTAACGGTGGTAACCATTAAGGAAAAACCACAAAGCATTTTATCATACTACAAGAAGTGTTTCCGATCTGATTACTTCATTTATGGGTGGGAACATTAGAAGAAAACTCCACAAAGTGTGGTAGCCATTCACTAAACTACCACAAAGAAGAATAAAATATCACTCCAAGTGCTTCATGTTCAGGTACTTCATTTATGGGCGGTAATCAGTCTAGAAAACACCACAAAGCATATTTTCCTACTACGAGAAGTGTTTCAGATATGATTACTTTATTTTATCATACGACGGGAAGTGTTTCTCATCCGAGTACTTCATTTATAGGTAAACTTTGATGAAAACTCCACAAGCCTACTACGAGAAGTGTTTCTTCTTCGTGTACTTCACTAGGAGGGGTAATCATTCACTAAAACACCACGAAGAAGCATAGAATACCACTCTAAGTGTGTCATGTTCTATTTTACATTTATGGGCAGTAAACAACCAAGAAAACACAACAAAACATCTTGTCCTACTACGAGAAGTGTTTCTGATCAGGAGTACTTCATTTATGGGTTGTAACCATTCAAGAAAACACCACAAAACATCTTATCCTACTACGGGAAGTGTTTTTGATCAGATTACTGCATTTGTGGGTTGTAGATATTCAAGAAAGCACTATAAAGCATCTTATCTTAATACGGGAAATAGTTAGATCAGAATACTTCATTTATGAGTGGTAACGTTCAAGAAAACACCACAAAGCACCCTATCATAATGCGAGAAGTGTTTCACATTCGAGTACATCATTTATGGGTAAACTTTCATGAAAACTCCAAAGCCAACTACGAGAAGTGTTTCTTCTCCGAGTACTTCATTAAGAGGAGTATTCATTCACTAAAACACCACGAAGAAGCATAGAATACCACTCTAAGTGCGTCATGTCCGGTACTACATTTATGGGCGGTGAACAACCAAGAAAACACCACAAATCACCATATACTACGAGAAGTGTTTCTGATCAAGAGTACTTCATTTATGGGTTGGAACCATTCAAGAAAACACTACAAAACATCTTATCCTACTACGAGAAGTGTTTCTGATCAAATACTTCATTTATGGGTGATAACCTTGCAAGAAAACACCACAAAGCATCATATCATACTACGAGAAGTGTTTCTGATCAGAGTACATCATTTGTGGGTTGTAGACATTCAAGAGAGCACTACAAATCATCTCATCCTACAACGATAAATAGTCAGATCAAATTACTTCATTTGTGAGTTGTAACGTTCAAGAAAACTTCAAAAAGCCTCATAGCTTACTATGAGAAGTATTTGTTCCTCGAGTACTTCATTTAATGGTGGTAACCATTCACTAAAACACCAAGCAATCAAGAATAACACTTATCCAACCACGAGAAGTGTTTCATAACTGAGTACTTAATTTAACGGTGGTAACCATTAAGGAAAAACCACAAAGCATTTTCTCTCAATACGAGAAGTGTTTCAGACCTAATTACTTCATTTTATCCTACTGCAAGAAGTGTTTCTCATCCGAGTACTTCAATTATGGGTAAACTTTCATGAAAACTCCACAAGCCTACAACGAGAAGTATTTGTTCTTCGAATACTTCATTAAGAGGGGTAATCATTCACTAAAACACCAAGAAGAAGCATAGAATACCACTCTAAGTACGTCATGTCCTGTTTTACATTTATGAGCAGTAAACAACCAAGAAAACACCACACAACACCTTATCCAACTACGGAAAGTGTTTCTGATCAGGAGTACTTCATTTATGGGTGGTAACCATTCAAGAAAGCACCTCAAAGCATCTCATCCTACAACGAGAAATAGTCAGATCAAATTACTTCATTTGTGAGTTGTAACGTTCAAGAAAACTTCAAAAAGCCTCATAGCTTACTATGAGAAGTATTTTTTCCTCGAGTACTTCATTTAATGGTGGTAACCATTCACTAAAACACTACGAAGAAGCATAGATAACCACTATATGTGCCTCATATTCGAGTACATCATTTGTGGGAGGTAAGCAATCAAGAAAACACCTCAAAGCATCTTATCCAACCACGAGAAGTGTTTCATAACTGAGTACTTCATTTAACGGTGGTAACCATTAAGGAAAAACCACAAAGCATTTTCTCTCAATACGAGAAGTGGTTCAGACCTAATTACTTCATTTTATCCTACTGCAAGAAGTGTTTCTCATCCGAGTACTTCAATTATGGGTAAACTTTCATGAAAACTCCACAAGCCTACAACGAGAAGTATTTGTTCTTCGAATACTTCATTAAGAGGGGTAATCATTCACTAAAACACCAAGAAGAAGCATAGAATACCACTCTAAGTACGTCATGTCCTGTTTTACATTTATGAGCAGTAAACAACCAAGAAAACACCACACAACACCTTATCCAACTACGGAAAGTGTTTCTGATCAGGAGTACTTCATTTATGGGTGGTAACCATTCAAGAAAGCACCTCAAAGCATCTCATCCTACAACGAGAAATAGTCAGATCAAATTACTTCATTTGTGAGTTGTAACGTTCAAGAAAACTTCAAAAAGCCTCATAGCTTACTATGAGAAGTATTTTTTCCTCGAGTACTTCATTTAATGGTGGTAACCATTCACTAAAACACTACGAAGAAGCATAGAATACCACTATATGTGCCTCATATTCGAGTACATCATTTGTGGGAGGTAAGCAATCAAGAAAACACCTCAAAGCATCTTATCCAACCACGAGAAGTGTTTCATAACTGAGTACTTCATTTAACGGTGGTAACCATTAAGGAAAAACCACAAAGCATTTTCTCTCAATACGAGAAGTGGTTCAGACCGAATTACTTCATTTTATCCTACTGCAAGAAGTGTTTCTCATCCGAGTACTTCAATTATGGGTAAACTTTCATGAAAACTCCACAAGCCTACAACGAGAAGTATTTGTTCTTCGAATACTTCATTAAGAGGGGTAATCATTCACTAAAACACCAAGAAGAAGCATAGAATACCACTCTAAGTACGTCATGTCCTGTTTTACATTTATGAGCAGTAAACAACCAAGAAAACACCACACAACACCTTATCCAACTACGAAAAGTGTTTCTGATCAAGAGTACTTCATTTATGGGTGGTAACCATTCAAGAAAGCACCTCAAAGCATCTCATCCTACAACGAGAAATAGTCAGATCAAATTACTTCATTTGTGAGTTGTAACGTTCAAGAAAACTTCAAAAAGCCTCATAGCTTACTATGAGAAGTATTTTTTCCTCGAGTACTTCATTTAATGGTGGTAACCATTCACTAAAACACTACGAAGAAGCATAGAATACCACTATATGTGCCTCATATTCGAGTACATCATTTGTGGGAGGTAAGCAATCAAGAAAACACCTCAAAGCATCTTATCCAACCACGAGAAGTGTTTCATAACTGAGTACTTCATTTAACGGTGGTAACCATTAAGGAAAAACCACAAAGCATTTTCTCTCAATACGAGAAGTGGTTCAGACCTAATTACTTCATTTTATCCTACTGCAAGAAGTGTTTCTCATCCGAGTACTTCAATTATGGGTAAACTTTCATGAAAACTCCACAAGCCTACAACGAGAAGTATTTGTTCTTCGAATACTTCATTAAGAGGGGTAATCATTCACTAAAACACCAAGAAGAAGCATAGAATACCACTCTAAGTACGTCTTGTCCTGTTTTACATTTATGAGCAGTAAACAACCAAGAAAATACCACACAACACCTTATCAAACTACGGAAAGTGTTTCTGATCAGGAGTACTTCATTTATGGGTGGTAACCATTCAAGAAAGCACCTCAAAGCATCTTATCCTACCACGAGAAGTGTTTCTTAACTGAGTACTTCATTAACGGTGGTAACCATTAAGGAAAAACCACAAAGCATTTTATCATACTACAAGAAGTGTTTCCGATCTGATTACTTCATTTATGGGTGGGAACATTAGAAGAAAACTCCACAAAGTGTGGTAGCCATTCACTAAACTACCACGAAGAAGAATAGAATATCACTCCAAGTGCTTCATGTTCAGGTACTTCAATTATGGGCGGTAATCAGTCTAGAAAACACCACAAAGCATATTTTCCTACTACGAGAAGTGTTTCAGATATGATTACTTTATTTTATCATAAGACGGGAAGTGTTTCTCATCCGAGTACTTCATTTATAGGTAAACTTTGATGAAAACTCCACAAGCCTACTACGAGAAGTGTTTCTTCTTCGTGTACTTCACTAGGAGGGGTAATCATTCACTAAAACACCACGAAGAAGCATAGAATACCACTCTAAGTGTGTCATGTTCTATTTTACATTTTTGGGCAGTAAACAACCAAGAAAACACAACAAAACATCTTGTCCTACTACGAGAAGTGTTTCTGATCAGGAGTACTTCATTTATGGGTTGTAACCATTCAAGAAAACACCACAAAGCATCTTATCCTACTACGGGAAGTGTTTCTGATAAGAGTACTGCATTTGTGGGTTGTAGACATTCAAGAAAAGCACTACAAAGCATCTTATCCAACTACGAGAAATAGTTAGATCAGAATACTTCATTTATGAGTGGTTACGTTCAAGAAAACACCACAAAGCATCCTATCATACTGCGAGAAGTGTTTCTCATCTGAGTACTTCATTTATGGGTAAACTTTTATGAAAACTCCACAAGCCTACTACGATAAGTGTTTCTACTTCGAGTACTTAATTAAAAGGGGTAATCATTCACTAATACACCACGAAGAAGCATAGAATACCACTCTAAGTATGTCATGTCCTGTTTTACACTTATGGGCAGAAACAACCAAGAAAACACCACACAACACCTTATCCTACTACGAAAAGTGTTTCTGATCAAGAGTACTTCATTTATGGGTGGTAACCATTCAAGAAAGCACCTCAAAGCATCTTATCCTACCACGAGAATTGTTTCTTAACTGAGTACTTCATTAACGGTGGTTACCCTTAAGGAAAAACCACAAAGCATTTTATCATACTACAAGAAGTGTTTCCGATCTGATTACTTCATTTATGGGTGGGAACATTAGAAGAAAACTCCACAAAGAATCAGTGCCTAATAAAAGAAGAGTTTATTCTTGGACTACTTCATTTAAGTGTGGTAGCCATTCACTAAACTACCACGAAGAAGAATAGAATATAACTCTAAGTGCATGTCTGGTACTTCATTTATGGGCGCTAATCAGTCTAGACAACACCACAAAGCATCTTATCCTACTATGAGAAGTGTTTCAGATATGATTACTTTATTTTATCATACGGCGAGAAGTGTTTCTCATCCGAGTACTTCATTTATAGGTAAACTTTGATGAAAACTCCATAAGCCTACTACGAGAAGTGTTTCTTCTTCGAGTACTTAATTAAGAGGGGTAATCATTCACTAAAACACCACGAAGAAGCATAGAATACCACTCTAAGTGTGTCATGTTCTATTTTACATTTATGGGCAGTAAACAACCAAGAAAACACAACAAAACATCTTGTCCTACTACGAGAAGTGTTTCTGATCAGGAGTACTTCATTTATAGGTTGTAACCATTCAAGAAAACACCACAAAGCATCTTATCCTACTACGAGAAGTGTTTCTGATCAGAGTACTTCATTTGTGGGTGGTAGACATTCAAGAAAGCACTACAAAGCATCTTATCCTACTGCGAGAAACATTCAGATCACATTACTTCATTTATGAGTGGTAACGTTCAAGAAAACTTCACAAAGCCTCATAGCTTACTACGAGAAGTATTTCTTCCTCGAGTACTTCATTTAATGGAGGTAACCATTCACTAAAACACTACGAAGAAGCATAGAATAGCACTATATGTGCCTCATATTCGAGTACATCATTTGTGGGAGGTAAGCAATCAAGAAAACACCTCAAAGCATCTTATCCAACCACGAGAAGTGTTTCATAACTGAGTACTTCATTTAACGGTGGTAACCATTAAGGAAAAACCACAAAGCATTTTATCTTACTACGAGAAGTGTTTCAGACCTGATTAATTCATTTTATCCTACTGCGAGAAGTGTTTCTCATCCGAGTACTTCAATTATGGGTAAGCTTTCATGAAACCTCCGCAAGCCTACTACGAGAAGTGTTTCTTCTTTGAATACTTCATTAAGAGGGTAATCATTCACTAAAACACCACGAAGAAGCATAGAATACCACTCTAAGTACGTCATGTCCTGTTTTATATTTATGGGTAGTAAACATCCAAGAAAACAACACAAAACATCTTATCCAACTACGAGATGTGTTTCTGATCAAGAGTACTTCATTTATGGGTGGTAACCATTCAAGAAAACACCTCAAACCATCTTATCCTACCACGAGAAGTGTTTCTTAACTGAGTACTTCATTAACGGTGGTAACCATGAAGGAAAAACCACAAAGCATTTTATCCTACTACAAGAAGTGTTTCCGGTCTGATTACTTTATTTATGGGTGGGAACATTAGAAGAAAACTCCACAAAGAATCAGTGCATAATAAAAGAAGAGTTTATTCTTGGACTACTTCATTTAAGTGTGGTAGCCATTCACTAAACTACCACGAAGAAGAATAGAATATAACTCTAAGTGCATGTCAGGTACTTCATTTATGGGCGCTAATCAGTCTAGACAACACCACAAAGCATCTTATCCTACTACAAGAAGTGTTTCAGATATGATTACTTTATTTTATCATACGGCGAGAAGTGTTTCTCATCCGAGTACTTCATTTATAGGTAAACTTTGATGAAAACTCCACAAGCCTACTACGAGAAGTGTTTCTTCTTCGAGTACTTAATTAAGAGGGGTAATCATTCACTAAAACACCACGAAGAAGCATAAAATACCACTCTAAGTGTGTCATGTTCTATTTTACATTTATGGGCAGTAAACAACCAAGAAAACACAACAAAACATCTTGTCCTACTACGAGAAGTGTTTCTGATCAGGAGTACTTCATTTATAGGTTGTAACCATTCAAGAAAACACCACAAAGCATCTTATCCTACTACGAGAAGTGTTTCTGATCAGAGTACTTCATTTGTGGGTGGTAGACATTCAAGAAAGCACTACAAAGCATCTTATCCAACCACGAGAAGTATTTTTGATCTGATTACTTCATTTATCGGTGAGAACATTTGAAGAAAACTCCAAAAAAAACATCATTGCCTAATACAAGAATATTTCATTTATAGGTTGTAACCATTCGAGAAACACCACAAAGCATCTTACCCTACTACGAGAAGTGTTTCCGATCAAAGTACATTTATGGGTTGTATCCATTAAAGAAAACTACACAAAGCCTCATTGCTTACTACGAGAAGTATTTCTTCTTCGAGTATTTTATTTAATGTTGGTAAACATTAAAGAAAATGCCACAAAGCATCTTATCATACTACGAGTGTGTTTCTGATTAGAGTACTTCAATTATGAGTGGTAACCTTTAAAGACAACTCCACAAAGCATCATATCCTACTACGAGAAAAGTTTCTTCTGCGAGTACTTCAATTAAGTATTGTAACCATTCACTAAAACACCACGAAGAAAAATAGAATACAACTTTGTGTGTTTCACGTCTGAGTACTTCATTTATGTGTGGTAGACAATCAAGAAAACACCACAAATCATCTTATCCTACTAAGAGAAGTGTTTCAGATCAGATTACTTCATTTAAGGGTGATAACATTTCAAGAAATCCCACAAAGCATCATAACCAACTACGAGAAGTGTTTGTTCTTCGAATACTTCATTTAAAGGTGGTAACCTTTCACTAAAACACCACAGAGCATTTTATCCTACTACGAGAAGTGTTCCATTTTGGAGTACTTCATTTAAGTGTGGTAGACATTCACTAAACTACCACGAAGAACCATATAATACCACTCTAAGTGGTTCATGTTCGGGTACTTCATCTATGGGCTACCATCAGTTTAGAAAATACCACAAATGATCTCATCCTACCACGAGAAGTGTTTCTGATCTAAGTTGATTTACGAGTTGTAACCATTCAAGAAAATACCACAAAGCATCTTATCCTACGACGAGAAGTGTTTTGGATCAGATTACTTCATTTTTGGGTGGTACGTTTCAAAAAACCCAACAAAGCCTCATAGCCTACTACGAGATGTGTTTGTTCTTCGAATACTTCATTTAAGGGTGGTAAACTTTCACTAAAATACCACGAAGGAGCAAAGATTACCACTCTAGGTGCTTCATGTCCGAATACTTCATTTAAGGGTGGTAACCATAAAAGAAAACAACAAAGCATTTTATCCTACTATGAGGAGTGTTTCTGATCTAATTACTTCATTTATGGGAAGGAACATTTGAAGAAAACTCCTCAAAATATCATAGCCTAATACAAGAAGTGTTTTTTCTTGGAGTACTTCATTTAAGTGTGTTAGTCATTCACTAAACTACCACCAAGAAGATTAGAATACCACTCTAAGTGCTTCATATTCGGTACTTCTTTTATGTGCGATAATCAATCTAGAAAATACCACAAAGTATCTTATCATACTACGAGAAGTGATTCTGATCAAAAGTACTTCATTTAATGGTGGTAACCATTAAAGAAAATACCATAAAGCATCTTATCGTTCTGATCACAGTACTACATTTATGAGTGATATCCTTTTAAGACAACTCCACGAGGCATCATATCTTACTACGACAAAAGTTTCTTATCCGAGTACTTCATGTAAGTGTCGTAACCTTCCACGAAAACTCCATGAAGAAACATAGAATACAACTCTATGTGCTTCACGTCTGAGTACTTCATTTATTGGTGGTAGACAATCAAGAAAATACCATAAATCATCTTATCCTACTACGAGAAGTGTTTCAGATCAGATTACTTCATTTAAGTGTGACAACGTTTCAAGAAAACCCCCCCCAAAGCACCGTAGCCGACTACGAGAAGTTTGTTCTTTGAATACTTTATTTTAGGGTGGTAACCTTTCACTAAAACATAACGAATGAGCAATGATTATCACTCTAAGTGATTCATGTCCGAGTACTTCATTTAAGGATGGTAACCATTAAAGAAAACACCACAAAGGAATTTATCCTACTACGAGTAGTGTTTCAGATCTGATTACTTCATTTATGGATGGTAACGTTTCAAGAAAACACCACAAAGCCTCATAGCCTACACGAGAAGTATTTCTTCTTCGAGTCCTACATTTAAGGATGGTAACCATTCACTAAAACACCACGAAAAAGCATTGAATACCACTTTGTGTGCTTCATATCCGAGTACATCATTTGTGGGAGGTAAACAATTGTTTGATCTGGGTTGGTGCTTTTTGTAGTTAAAATAAATTCGCACAGCATTAAGAGATTGCAAAAAAAGAACACAGATAATACTAAAACTTAGTTTTCCTAGGGTTACACTACTTGTTCTGCTTGTTAAGTAAATGATTGTTTGTGTTTGGAATAAAGAAGGCACGATGATTCCAAAAACTAGTATACATATCTCTATGACATACACATATCCAGAGTAGTATGATTGCCACTTGTTAGGAGTTACAATTTTACTGAGCCAATCTCATTAAGTTCAACTGCTCTAAATCAATAGACAAATGACCCTAGTCAACATCGTCACGATTAAGTACATAGCAATTGATTATATCACTTTTTTTGTGTCAGATCTAATTGTTACATGCAAATCTCAGATTTTGTAGTTGTTTTGTAAGTACAATTAATTGCGCTAATGTAAATGTATAATATAATTATGAATAATTGATAAGGCTATGTAACAAAAATACTCTTGCAATTTCATTCTAATGATTCAAACCAAACCTCAAATCTTATAAAACGTAATGCATGTATGCTGAATAATCCATACAGATAACACAATATTTCAACTCTAGATCTAAATCTATGGACAATAACATATATTGGATCAGTGATGAATCAAAGAGCAATGTTTCGAACTCACAATGTCAACATCCATCATTAATTCTGATCCATGCATATACACAGTCATGGTGATACTGATCAGGATATCAGGTCGTGAATTACAATTTATATGGGCATGGAGAGAAGAGGGGGGTTGTCTGTTGTCTCGCCATCTCTTGCTTATACCACGTCTTAGTTTGGCCATGCTGAGAGCATGGCAGCAAGTTCCTAGTTCTGGCCCCTTGTTAGATTCATTGGATAATAACAAAGTCATTATTCTATATATTAAAGGAGTCACTGTATAAATATATATATATTCTTGTTTTTGATGTATTGATAATTCATTAAAAGAAATTTTAGAAATAAAATGCAACATCAATTGCATGCATAATCTATACTATGTACGTATTATATATGTTTTTAGAATTATATGATGAGATTTCATTAATATTTACCGTATATCGATCTCAAGTGATAACTATAACAGTTTGAAATCAATGATTATCAAGTGATAACTTCAACTTATTGATCAGCAATATCTAAATTAAGTGGAACTTGATTAATTGTCAGGCAATTTGTCATATAACTTATAAATTACTTTATATTTTCTAACTTAATGTACTCTTTTTAGATTTGTTATCAACATTTGCCGAAAACATTCATTAATAGTTTGGTGATACCGGCCTCCTCTCATCCATAAAGGGCATATATATATTGACATATGTCTGTATTACATTAGTTGATCTATGCCTAGGAGCAAATAGCATGTTGCGATGTTGCCAGGGGACCATTAATTTGTTATTCTATTTTATAATGAGAATCACCAAATTAATAGGTAATAGCATTCCTCTACACAATAGCATTCCTACATGCAATTTATTGATACAGTTGAGTCTACGTACCAATAACTCTGTTCAATTTCGCCACTTCTTTTTCTTCTCCTTTTTTCTTTCTTTTTTGTTCAGTTGGGGGGAAGAAGTGGGGTTGATTTGATTTGATTTAACATAATCAATGAAATAAATGCTATGTCTTCCCCCATGTACTAATTAATTGTTGCATGTTATCTGCATGTAACTGCAACAGCAAGAGAAACTATCTGCCACCTCGTATGATAGAATTCCATGATCACCAAGAGAATTGAACTTTTCGAAAGTAAAACGAACCATATATAATCTTTTTTTTTTAGGAAACGAACCATATATCATCTTATTCCAATTTGGGTTGTATACTTTCGATTCTTAAAGAAGTAACTTTAGCAATTTTTTCAAGGTCTTCAATTGAAGATGAACGATTTCTGGCAAGTTCATTTGTCAATAGATAAAATTATTCCATTTCTATCCTGCCGTTATTCTCAAATTGATCTGGTCGAGAAAGTATTTCAATTCCACCTTTTTAACTTGAGATTGCTATATAAGAAATAAGAATACTTTTTTTTTGGAGAGCACTAGGCTCAAATATACAAATACCGTTCATTTCGTACCATGTCATGTGCTCATGTTTTTATATAAGATGAGGTCAAATGGATATGATAGTAGTCAAGTTATATTCGTATGCTTTTATTTTTCGGATATGATATATATTAGATGGATATAAACATGAACATGAATAAGAATAAGAATCAAATTTTAAATGAAATACATGAAATTTATTTATAAAAAAATTATACTGCATATCTAATTATATTTGAAAAAATTACGTTTTTTTAATAAGTATTAAACTATAATGCTTGATTATTCATATTGCTGAAAATACCGATATAGATAATTATGATTCAAAACCATATTCATAACGAGACAGCGCGTGAGTTGGCTTGTTTTTTTCTGAGAAAAATGGGCATTGCCCACTTAAATTTTCATTAAAACAAAGAAAAAAGGTTACATTATTTATTTACATTAGTCCCTCATGGAAATATTATTGCGAACTTTGAATTAAACGATTACAAGGGTTTTCTAGTAAGCTAGTCCAATTACTTGCTTCGTGGAGGATTTTCATAGATAAAAGTGATAATGGCCTCGACGCAGAGGAGAAGATTCGCCGGTTTCTCTCCTTCCATATGCACCACAGTGTTGCCAGCATTGTAGATTCCCACGACGTGTGATTGCTCGAGTTCCAGGTCGCTTTGTTGGTCGTCCAGAATGTGAGGAAGTCGTCAGAGATAGGTGGAGTGATATTCTGTGCCACTCGGTTCCATATTTGTCTTGTAAATGAGCATGTTAGGAATAGGTGAGTCTGCGTTTCTAGTGTGTTAGTATGACACAGAACGCAAATGCTGTCTTGGAGATTTATTCCACGCCTTCGAAGAGACTCCTTTGTGGGTATTTTTTCCTTGAGTAACATCCATAGAAAGATTCTTGTTTTTAGCGGTGCCTTAATGCTCCATAGCATCGTATGATTGGGATCTTCTATTCCGGGGTTTATGAGAAATGCGTAAGATGATCTTGAGGAGTATAGCCCGGTGGGAGACCATCTCCATTTGAGTGTCCTATCTTCTTGGAGGTATGTGGAGGTTTGGAAAATTTGAAGCATTGATAGTATTTCCCGAAGAAAAAATGAGGGGTATTTTTTGTGAAGTTGCATGTCAATCGGGTCGTGCGATGCGGGCAGCAGATAGTTATTGTGAATGATCATTGAGAGCGTGGAGATTGGGTTTTGGTATATGGTCCATAACCATTTTAGCAACAGAGATCTATTTAGACATTTTAAGTTCATTACTCCAAGCCCTCCATGTTTCCTAGGTAGACATACCATTTGCCAGTTGATGAGGCAAGCCCCGCGTGCCGAGATATCCTGACCTTTCCAAAAGAATCTCATTTTTGTGCGCTCAATGTGTTTAATTATCCAAGTCGGTATCAAAAAAGCCTGCATGTAGTGAATTGGAAGAGCATTTATGACTGAGTTGATGAGTGTCAGCCTGCCACCTTTGGATAAGATGTTTCATTTCCATTTGCCAAGCCTGGATTGGATGGTATCCAAGATGGGTAGAAACATGTCTTTCTTGGGTTTGGAGATAGTAAGAGGCAATCCTAAATATTTAATCGGAAATTGTCTAGCGCTACATTGGAGGATATTCTGAACTACACAATGTAAATGAGGTGGTACGTTGATGGGTACAAAAGTACTTTTCATGGGGTTGATTGATAAGCCAGACATTATGGCATATTTGTGAAGTATATCCTTGAGTGTTCGTAAGCTTCCTGGGTGAGCATCCGAAATAAGAAGTGTGTCGTCCGAAATAATTATTTTAACTTAAATGCAGATAATAAACATTCTTCTGTTGATGAGAACAAAGAATTCATAATTCCTTCATACATAATCAAGCATTTGCGTATTTAGAGCACTAACAATACAATGATCAAAGATGTAGGAATATATGAAAAGAACGAAATCGTCGACGCTTTTCGGACAAAGCAAGGCCTTGGAATCTTCTTTGCATGGAAATAACCCGAGAAACTACAAGATGGTCTACCTACTGTTAGGAGAGAGCTATACAATGTCTTGCACTTAATTTCATATCTTCTCACACATTGTAATATATGTAAATATTTTTCGTTCATTTAATAAAATTTTCTAGCCTACTTTTCTCAAAAAGATATAGTGCAGCTTTAATGCTGAAATGCATCACCTACCTAGAGTGTTACACATCTCAGCAATCAAGAATGAAACCCAAATTGGAATAAGCCATATTTACATGCCAATACAGACAAGTGAGATGGGAGTACCGGAGTAGGATTGTAAACGGATCGGATACTGACAAATAATTGTCTTACCGCAACATTATCCGTTAAAAATTTTCGAATACGGATACGAATTCGGATAGTTCCGAATACGAATACAGATCGTATATTAATCAAATACTGAATACGAATCGAATATTAATTGGATATCGAATACGGATCGAATATCAGAGGGATATGGATACAAAAGTAATATAATTCAGATAATTAAAAATTCTTGATTTGCTATATATTTATCCAAATACATAAATGAATTATAAAGAATATATATGATACATAAACACATATTAGATCTAAAATTAATTAGATTTGTAATCTACATACAAAATCCAGTAAATATATATATAATAGGAATGTTTTGGTTATGAATACGGATACAATCAGATATTAGATACGGATACCTCGGATAATTTCGTAATAATATTAGATAATAGATAAGCGACCAGATACGGATAGATGATAGTCAAACCGTATTCTTATCCGATAAAATTTTTCGAATACGGATACAGATATCCGAATCAGATAACTTTTGTCATTTTTCGGATGCGAATAAATTCAGATACTATCTGATCCGTTTACACCCTAGATGGGAGTGTCAGAAGGAATGTGAAATTAATTTGCAAAACATCCCAATACTATCAAGAGATCACAAAGCTATACCTTTTGTATTCAACATTGAAGAGAAAAAAATGGCTGCCCGGTGCACGTAGCTCCCGCTTGCACGGCGTCAGAGAAGTGCCAGATCACTTTGAGGTTTTTGTATGTAGCATATTCCTACATTTCTGTAAGAGATTGTTTTCACGACTCGAACATGTGACCTCTTGGTCACAAGGCGACAGATTTACTATTACGCCAAGGCTTATCACCATTGAAGAGAGTTATATATAAAAGTCTACTTCATTCACAGTAGTACAATGATCTTTTTTCTTGTCAAATGCTGAAAATTAGGGGGTCATTATGTAATTATGATGTCAGAGGCGTGAGTGAGAAAGGGCAGATGATAAACTCATACTGGTTAGCATGTCAGATGATGAACTCATACTGGTTAGCATGTCAGTGACATGCTCCATTGCACTGACTGCTGCTTTCAACACATCCTCTGAACCTCCAGACACAACAATGTTTCTGTTCTATAATTTCAAAATACAAAAAGACAGCATGGTGCACGTATCTCTCGCTTGTGTAGGATCCGAAAAAGAATCCAATTACTTTAGAATCTTTATAAGCAGTCTTTTCCTTCATTTCTTGTTCTTTCTTAATACTGTTTGGAAATTTTGGTTTTCATTTCTGTATTTTTTTAATTTAAAAATACAAAAATGAAAATCAAATTATTCAAATAATATTAAGAAAGAACAAGAATCTTAACACATACCTTGTCAAGATAATCCTGCATTAAATTAAATTTATGTTGCCAAAGTAATCTTGATCTTCTATGCATAAATCAATCGGTTTAGGGGATCCCAACCTGGACCTCCAACAAGTACCACTATTAGCTCTTTGAAATTGCTAAGCACATCTAAATTACAATCTCCACAATGAGTGTTCGTCATGTTTCAAGTAATAAAAAAAGGAATAAAGGGAATTGTGTTTTGAGCATGAAAACTAAAAATAAATGAAAAAAAAAGATGATTGTACATCAACAGTAGAAGGATACCCAGTAGCTTTTGCAACATAGCATAAAGCATCATTGGATGGTGACTCCATTCATAGCATTCCCTAGCAAAACAAATCCAATATATGAATAGGTCAGGTTGAAAAGAAAACTGTGAGGCTTACCCATTTCAAATAATTTTCAAATAATTTCAGAAAGAACAACAAAATCAAATAATTTTCAAATATTCCAGCCTTGACTCATTTCTTGATATGTGAAATGTACTGAAACAAATCTATTTTAAGAAAATATGAAAAGTACTAATAAAATAAAGCTTCACACAAAGAATGAAAATAACATGTCAGGTATATTAGTTTAACGACCTTTAGAATTTGAGAAATCCTAGGGTGCATCCATTTTCATGAACAAACTTCTAAATTCTGAACTACAATCGTGTTTTCATTGATATGTGTTTTAACAACATCTCAATGCAACATCAACTTTTATTTAGTAAGATTGTGACAGAAACCTAAGCTTGCATACAAGCTGTTATTCAAATTAATTCAAGACTTAGACATCATTTTCTGCTAGCCTTCCAACCTTATAACTCTTCACTCTGTGGTCCTTCAGAAATCCACTAAACTTTCTGAGAGCGAACTATGCCTTCTTCATGTGCAACAAATAAAGCCAGACTTGCTCTAGTACAAATGATGGAGGTAGGCTTTCACACAAGATGTCTAACAACAACACTTAATAGTGGGGCAATCATTTAATGATATAACAATTAAACGGGATTAAATAGCCAATAAATCATCAAAAAGGCTTTTTTACGAAGTTATTTTTTCTAGTTTTACGAAGTTCAAATTATAAAAACACATTCTTATACATAATAACAAAAATACTATATCAATTTTAGATATAAATCGGTTATATAATAACTTTTACAAAATGCAGGACACCAGAATGACATTTTAATCCTCCGATAGCTTTGAAAAATCATAAAAATAGCTTTTCAATCTAAAACGGGTTTTGGATCTGTAAATTAACAGATATGACTTACAGATTACTCCGTTAATCTTCGTGCGGAAGCGGATCTTACGAGCGTAGCAGTATCACTGGTTCTGCAAGGAATCACAAGCCGAAGCAGGAAGCCTTGTGTTTTTCACAGCCTAAAACCTTCTTTCCTTCACAGAGTACTTCTTGGTGCTCTCTTTTTTTTCTCTCTAATTTTGGTTGTCACTATATACACGTTTTTCTAACAGACCCTTTAGAAGAGAGAAGGATTGAGCTTATATAATATTAATGCACCCTTTCATAATGGGTCTGCACCATTTCATAACGGGTCTCTTATTGGATTCGGGTTTTCCATAATAGGTATACTAATTAATAAATCCAACATCTCCCACTCGCACAAAATGGGATACCCGCTATAAACTAAGAGAACGTAATCTCTTATCTCTGTTTAAAATTCATACAAGGAAATAGGCTGTGACCAGCATATTTTAATTTGAGAGCATATGTTGTTATCCAACTGTTAGGTATGTATAACAACATCTAAGTAGAATAAATATGCAGTACCCCAGATCATCAAGTTGCATTTTTTTTAAGTATTACAGGATCTCTTTTATATATTGATACAACCATACTTATATATTCACAATTATGTTACATAAACATAATTGGTGCACCAGTGAATATAACTTAATGCAACACTAAAATGATCTTTTTCTTTTATCTAGAATCTCTTCATTCCAAATCAATTGTTATCCAGATATGTTACATTATATCGCATCATACATGATCATCAGCAACATTCCAAAATAACTAATTGAAAAGAAACTTCAAGTATTTTAGTAAAAAATCAAAGAGTACTTTGAGATCCTTTTGATCTCGCGGGTCTCACACAACAAAGAAGAAGAGATCATATCTTCTGTTACCCTATTGGTCAATTGCACATATGGTATGAAACATATGTTACGGTATTATTCTCCATTTCTTATGGAGCGTATGTCTAATTTAAAATCTAATACCGTACAAGTGATAGTTCAGATATACATAATATCTAACTTGAGTCCACCATTCTACTTATCATATAAATCTAATAACAAGAATGTATGCTGCTTGGAACGATCTCTTGTGTCCACCATTCAAGTACTTTCTTGATGTAATGCTCTTGTGATAGAGCTAACATCTTCTTGGAACGATCTCTTTCAATCTTCACTCCAAGAATGTATGCTGCTTCATCCATATCCTTCATATCAAAATTTAAGGATAATCATTCTTTAATGATTTGCACAAATTCTTTATTGTTACTAGCCAACAATATGTCATCCACATAAAGCGATAGAATCACAATTTTTTCTTTGGATCTCTTGACATACACACAGTGATCTTCATCAATCATTTCGAAATCAAATGATATGATTGCTTGATGAAACCTAATGTACCATTGTCTGGAAGATTGTTTGAGACCATAAATAGATCTCAACAGTTTGCACACTTTATGCTCTTGACCTTCGGCAACAAAACCGACAGGTTGTTCCATATATATCTCTTCTTCCAGATTGCCATTTAGAAATGCAGTTTTAACATCCATTTGATGTAATTCCAGATCTAAACTGGCAACAATAGCAACAAGAGAGAAAGTTGATTCATAGTCTATCCCTTCTTGTTGTGTATACCCTTTAGCAACAAGATGTGGCTTATATCTTTCAATTGAGCCGTCAGCTAAACGCTTAATCTTGAGAACCCATTTATTCCCAATTGCCTTGCGTCCTTCAGGGAGATCAATCAATTTCCAAACATTATTTGATCTCATTGACTCCATTTCTTCTTCCATTGCTTTCATCCATTTCTCTTTAGTAGGGCAAGTAAGAGTCTCTCGAATATTTCTTGGCTCTTTTTCATCTTGCATGATAATCATGTAAGATTCATTTTCGATTGGAAAATGATGTTTAGGAATTCTAGCACGATTGCTATGCCTAATTTGTGATTGTGCTGAACTTGGCTCAGCATCATCGACTGACTTGCTCCCACTTGAATGAGATATTGTTGGAGGTTCAGGAATATGCACCAAACGATTTGCAACAATCAAATCATCTTGCTCCTCTATTTCGTATAAAGAAAATTCCTGACATATCTCATCCTTTCTTGGAAATTCATTTTCTAAAAAAATGACATCTCGGGACTCAAATTCTGTTACACTCCCACTCAATTGTTCACCAATGAACACATAACCTTTAGAATGTTCAGAGTATCGTACAAATATACTCTTTTTACCTCGTGGACCTAATTTACCCTGTTGATGAGATGAATCATGAACAAAGGCAGCACATCCCCAAGGTCTCAAATTATTGAGATCTGGTTTTCTGTTATTCCAAAGTTCGTAAGGAGTTGAAGAAACAGATTTAGAGGGTACTCGATTTAGAATATAGGCAGCAATTAATAATGCATCACCCCAAAAATTTATTGGTAGATTTTGCTTGAGCCATCATCGACCTAACCATTTCCAAAAGAGTCGGATTTCTCCTTTCAGCCACTCCATTTTGTTGTGGAGTATATGGTATGGTTAGTTGCCTTAGTATTCCTTTTTCTTCGCACATTTATTTGAACTCATCAGACAAATATTCGCGACCGCGATCTGTTCTTAAGGCCTTAACCTTTCTATCTAATTGATTTTCACATAAAGTTATAAATTTTTTGAAACATGCAAGAGCATCAGATTTATGAGAAATCAAATATATATGACTGTATCGCGTATAATCGTCAATGAAGGTGATAAAGTATCTACCCCCATGTCGTGCCCTCACATTCATTGGTCCACAAATATCTGAATGAATTAATTGCAACGGAAATTCAGATCTGGTTCCTGTTCCAAATGGTTTTCTTGCCATTTTTCCTTTTAAACAATTTTCACATGTTGGTAGACTAACCCTTTCAATTTGTCCTAACATGCCTTCCTTGGCTAATCTATCCATTCGTTGTTGTCCAATATGGCCTAATCTCATATGCCATACATTAACATCAACATTTTCATCAGAATATGATGTAATTAAAGAAATATGAGAATTAGTAGAAGTCATTATATTAATAACATCCAGAATAATAAAACCATTCGATACATATCCATAACCATAACACACATCATTCAGATACAACTTAATACTACTACCACACATGTTCAAAGTAAATCCAAATCTAAGAAGAACTACTACAGATACAAAATTTCGTCTAATGTCAGGTGCAAAGAGAACATCATGTAAGAGGAGGGTTCGTCCACCACGCATATCCAACTTGCATGTGCATATACCCTTGACTAGTACACAAGAGTTGTTTCCTACATAAAGCCATTTTGAACCTTGCGGAATTCGACGAAAATCCACAAACAAGTCACGGTCTTTGGCTACATGGTCTGTTGCCCCTGAGTTTATAGTCCACAAAGGATGAGAATCAGCAATAAAAACAGAACTGGAAACATATGAAAAATATGAAAGTTTTTCTGTAATTTGTACCTTCTGGGGCTCTTTTCATTCATGAGCATAGTGACCCTTCTTACCACAATTGAAACACTTTATCTTGGGCTTATTACGCTTCTTAGAACTAGTCTGAGAAGCCTTTCCCTTGCCACGATCCTGCCCCTTATGCTTTTTCTCTTGTTTACCCTTTTGACCATAATTTGACTTACGCTTCTGGCCTTGCCCTCCATGAGAGCTTGAACCAGCCAAATGCACAGCAGATTCATCTTGAGGCTTTGATGCCTCAATACGATCTTCCTCAAGTTCCAGATGCCTTGCTGCATCATTGAAAGTTATAATATTCTCATTGTGGGTCAGATTCACCTTCATGTGTTCCCATGTATGAGGAAGTGAACGAATCACTGCTTGAAGTTGTTGCTCATCAGTCAAAACATGTCCAGCATCCTTCAATTCATTAATCATATTTGACATCTCCCTGAGATGTTGCCTTATGCTATGATTATGACGCTTCTTGTAAGTGTCAAATTTGATGGTGAGTTGTCTCAATTTTGTAACAGAAGTTCACCGAACTTTTGCTTCAAAGCAAGCCACATCTCTTTTGCAATCTCATGTTGCCTAAACTCACGCATGACATCATTTTCCATACTGCTCAGTAATGTAATACGAGCAATGGAGTTCTTCTTTTTCCAGGAATCATATGCAGCTTTGTCACTAATGTGCTTTTCAGTTGTACCTATTTCTGGTTCGGTTAGAATATGATCCAGAACCGTTAGAACCTCTTGTTCTTCCAGAACATATTGAATTTTCATGGCCCAAATTTCATAATTATCGTCATTCAGTTTTTCACCCTTGTTGAGTTCTGCCACAATATTCTTAGATGTAGATGTCATTTCACTAAGAAATTATAATTAAACTAAGTTAGGACATATAACACTTCTGGTGGTTTAATACAAATTATTTAATACTCAGCATAACACTTCTAGTTTTACAATAACTGTGAAACAATTTAATAATAATAATATATATAGATTAAAATCGAAAGATCACTAAGTTTCACAATCATCTTTTAATCTATAAATTTTATTATCATCAATTATTTCTCTGTGTAAAACTCCCACTAAAATTATAAAAAAATATATATTTAATTAAAAAAATAAAACAGATTAAAAAAAATCTGTTCAATAACGTCAAAAACTCCCAATATGGTATTAATAACGTAAAAAAAAATTATCATTAATTAAAACAGATAAAAATTGTATACTTACATAAATTTAAACGTCCAATTTTTTTTTTAAATTATGAGACCACGGTTTTTATATATGTTTATACTAACTGTTCAATATAGTAGCAAGAAAGTTAGTGTAGTGTAGTGGTTGGAGTGTTGGGCTCTCATCCAAGAGACATGGGTTCAAACCCCAGTGCCAACAAAAAAAATTCATTTTAGCGCGGTCCATAACAAAATGAATGGACCAAGTTCATTTAGCCTTGAACCGGTGTATTTACTTCTCCAATTCCAACAATAATGGATCCGTCCATTATCGCTGTTTGAATAAAAATTGGGTTTCCTACAATCCAGAAGTATAGAAATGGTCCACACCAAATATGAACCGTTGAAGGCGCGAAAAATAAAATCCCAAATTGTATTTGGACGGTTGTGATTCGTTTGGACAAAAAAAAATGTCCAACCAAATTGTATAAGATCCCAAATTTATTAAAGATGCATTGTTTTGCTTTGCATCTCTCATTTGCACTATAGAAGAGTATTATTTGTATGCATCTCCAAAAGATACATTCATAAAATCTCCAAAACAATGAATACAAATAAATACGTTTTATCATAACAATTTGGATTTTGATTTATCGAATTTACAAACAAAAATTTGTAAATTAAATCTTAAAAAATTAATCATATACAGAAAAAATAATTACAGAAAAAATAATTTTCAAATTATTCGTTTTTCTGAAACATGAAATTAATTTTCTATACAATTCGTATTCTTTATTAAAACCAGAATACTTGCCATAAAGGGCTCTGATACCAATGTAAATTAACGGATAGGACTTACAGATTACTCCGTTAATCTTCGTGCGGAAGCGGATCTTACGAGCGTAGCAGTATCACTGGTTCTGCAAGGAATCACAAGCCGGAGCAGGAAGCCTTGCGTTTTTCACAGCCTAAAACCTTCTTTCTTTCACAGAGTACTTCTTGGTGCTCTCTTTCTTTTCTCTCTAATTTTGGCTGTCACTATATACACGTTTTTCTAACAAACCCTTTAGAAGAGAGAAGGATTGAGCTTATATAATATTAATGCATCCTTTCATGAAGAGTCTGCATCATTTCATAACGGATCTCTTATTGAATTCGAATTTTTCATAATGAATGTACTAATGAATAAATCCAACAGGATCTTAATACAACTGGATGTTCAATACTTAATCTTATTAGTTGTCCAGAACCCAGGAAAATGTGGATAAACTTCAGCCTTAGTAGGAGAGAGGTCAAAATTCATATTCAATTATCCACTTGATCTTTATAGTGTTGTTGTGAGGATTCTCCTTTGACCCTCAGCTTCCACGGAACGACATCACCCAGTTGTCTTTCTTCTGTGGAAGAATCGGACATGCTGGGATAATACTGACATATTTACACTTAAATCAAGTGGTGAGATGGCCGAGTTGGTCTAAGGCGCCAGATTAAGGTTCTGGTCCGAAAGGGCGTGGGTTCAAATAGAGGTGGCAAGTCGGGTCAGTCGGGCGGGTTCGGGTCGGGTCGGACCGGATCGGACCGGGTCGGGTCGGGTCGGGTTAGTTTGACCGTTTATAAAAATCGGGTTGGAATCGGGTCGGGTGAGGTCGGGTTGGATTTCGGGTCGGGTTGCATCGACAACTTTCGAGTCATGGGTCGGGTCGGGCGAGGTCAGGTCGGGTTTCGGGTCGGGTTGTGTCGATCTTTTTCGGGTGATGGGTCGGGTCGGGCGAGATCGGGTCGGGTTTCAGGTCGGGCTGCATCGACAACTTTCGGGTCTTGGGTCGGGTCGGGTGAGACCGGGTCGGGTCGGGTCGGGCTTGGGTCCTCATGTGTCGTGCCATCTCGGGTTACAGGTCGTCTCGGGTCGGGTCGGGTCGAGCTCAGGTCGCTCATGTGTCGCTTCGTCTCGGGTTACGGATCATCTCGGGTCGGGTCGGGTCGGGTTCGGGTAGTTTGACTTTATCAAAATATCGGATCGGGTCGGATTCAGGTCGGATCGGGTCGGACGGGTTTGTCGGGTCGGGTCGGGTTCTGCCACCTCTAGGTTCAAATCCCACTCTCGCCATGAATTTTTTTACTTATTTTAAATAAATCATACTTTTCCTCTTTGCTTTCGGCCCAATCGACCCAGCCCAGCAATGTATTAATGGATCAAATAATGACAGATCACGTATAACGGTACATCAAAATACCATCGGTGGAAAAGCAACTGAAGGGGCCGAACTCTGACCCCTAGAACCAAGTTGGCAAGTTCTTCTGTCACTTCACCGCAAAGACTTTTCTTGTAGAGGCGCTCTGAGTCTCTGACCAAACAAAACATTTATTGGTGTGAGAACACAGAGACCCGTTACACAGAATTACTTGTATTTGGATGATATAAGAAATTTCGAATATACACACCACAAAATATTTGCCCTTTCCCAAGCAATGAAGCGGTGCAGTCAAACGTGTAGCCATTTATAAATACAATCCAGCTAGGGTTTTAGATCCCTTCACTCCCCCTCTTTTTTCCAATAAAACCCAAGGCGCCGGTTGCATTCTTCGACTTTGCCACTAGTAGCTGCCTTCACACGATCGAAAATGGCAATCGGTTCCCTTCTTGCATCCAGGCTCGCTAGGTCGAGGTCCTTAGTATCTACCTTTTCTCAGGTACGTCTCTCTTCAATCTCTCTTTTGTGCTGGGTGAACTTTTATCTGTATGTTATATCTGATCTTGCATTTGGATTAGATGAAGATTATTTTAAACTCTAATGGAAGAAATTGCATGAATGTTATGTTGATCCGGAAGGAGCTTTGTAGTATGAATCTGTCGACTTAGATGATATTTGGCCATTCCAACTTTTTTGTGCTCGAGATATAAACTATATCGTTTGAATGTCTACATATACGATCTATTATAATATAGCTTCTCAATAGTAGAGACTAGAGGCGCAATTATCATTGAATGTTTATATATTGCACAAGCACAATTAATTCGGTCCTCTATTAAAATCTTCAGGCTAGTGGCCAAATTAAAGCAGTGAACAATGCATCTCCCTCGCCGTATAGATTTGCACCACTTGCGAGAGCATTCTGGTAATTTTTGTTGATGTATATTATTTGTTCTCTCAACTAAATACCTTTCACCATTTTTTGACGCTCGTTTGATTTGTCTCACATTGTAGCTCAAAACCGGTTGCTACTGATGTCATTGGTATTGATTTGGGTACCACGAATTCTTGTGTTTCTATTATGGAGGGAAAGGTACATAATTTAATTTTATTGCTTCTATTTCTCGTAGGATTTAGGTATGTTAGTGGCTTGGTAATATTGATGGGAATCCACATAATAGTCCATTATTCCTCAAACTGATAATCCACAAGAAAGTTTTTTTGTAAGGTCATATTGTATCAAATCAAAGTATCAAACATATATACTGAAAGGTATGGGATTAGTTAATTGAATGGAAGTCTATTATGGGCATCTTGTGTCCGATAAAATTGATATATTGTAATGGTGCTGCAATTTCAGTACTGACCTTTTCATTGCCTTTTTGTGATTGATTTTAATTTTTAATTATTGTTACTAATTTGTTTTTTGAAATAACTTCTTTGGAACAGGTGTCGAAAGTAATTGAGAATGCTGAAGGTGCAAGAACTACTCCTTCAGTTGTAGCAATTAACCAAAAGGGTGAACTCCTTGTTGGTACACCTGCTAAGCGCCAGGCTGTCACTAACCCAACAAACACCCTCTTTGGCACCAAGCGCCTTATTGGGCGTAGGTTTGAGGATCCACAAACCCAAAAGGAGCTGAAAATGGTCCCATACAAAATTGTAAAAGCCCCGAATGGAGATGCTTGGGTTGAGATGAATGGCCAGCAATACTCGCCCAGTCAGATTGGTGCATTCGTTCTTACAAAAATGAAGGAAACAGCTGAGTCTTACCTCGGTAAAACTGTGACTAAGGCAGTTATTACTGTGCCAGCATACTTCAATGACGCACAGAGGCAAGCTACGAAGGATGCAGGAAGAATTGCTGGCTTGGACGTTATGAGGATTATTAATGAACCCACGGCGGCAGCTTTGTCATATGGGATGAACAACAAAGAAGGATTGATTGCAGTATTTGATTTGGGTGGTGGTACCTTTGATGTGTCCATCCTTGAGATCTCCAATGGAGTTTTTGAGGTAGTGATTTCTCTTCTATTTTTTGTTTCTTGAGATTTCCAATATGTGGTTGTACTGTTGTAGTAATTTGCATGTCTTGTTATTTTCTTACACCTTGTGAGTGGGCTTTGTACCTTTTTATATACCATACCCTGGAAAAGGAGGGTTGTGTGATAGGTTTGTCGAGTCAAAATTCAGCCATTCTCATGGAATGAAATCCAATCTAATTTACTCGGTTGGGTTCATCTCTAGCCGAACCCAACTTTTTTTGTTCGTTTGTTTGTTGTTGTTGTTGTTGTTTTTGTATCAGTGGGCTGTGAACTGAAGTCTGATGAATCTTGTGTACTCTCCTTGAGGAGAGCTGAAAAGAGTTATTTACAACCTGCCTATATGCCTTGTTTTGACTTGCACATTTTTTCATATTCATACCTAGATTGAACTGCTGACCCAGTAAATCTTGGATCTTGGAGCTATTTTAGTAAGGGGTTTTATCTTTTAAAAGTGTTGATCGTAGTTTAAGTTAAAAAGTTGTATAATCCTGATTATGACCTTTTTTGTATTTAGGTCAAAGCCACAAATGGAGACACCTTCCTTGGAGGAGAGGACTTTGACAGTGCGTTGCTTGATTACCTGGTTAGCGAATTCAAGCGTTCAGATGGCATTGATCTAACGAAAGACAAGCTAGCACTTCAACGACTTAGGGAAGCGGCTGAGAAAGCCAAGGTTGAGCTCTCCTCCACCAGCCAAACTGAGATTAACCTCCCCTTCATCACCGCTGATGCGTCAGGTGCAAAGCATTTCAATCTAACCCTGACTCGATCCAAGTTGGAGACCCTTGTCGGCCATTTGATCGAGAGAACTCGCATCCCGTGCCAGAATTGCCTGAAAGATGCAGGCATAACAGCAAAGGAGGTTGATGAAGTTCTACTTGTTGGTGGCATGACGCGTGTACCAAAGGTGCAACAGATAGTTCACGAGATTTTCAACAAGACCCCTAGCAAGGGTGTGAATCCTGATGAGGCTGTAGCAATGGGGGCTGCCATTCAGGGAGGCATTCTTAGAGGTGATGTCAAGGAGCTTCTCTTGCTTGATGTCACTCCTCTGTCCCTTGGTATTGAAACACTTGGTGGCATCTTTACAAGGCTCATTAACCGTAATACAACAATCCCAACCAAGAAAAGCCAAGTCTTTTCCACTGCAGCTGATAACCAGACACAAGTCGGCATCAAGGTGTTGCAAGGAGAGAGGGAAATGGCGGCAGACAACAAGCTTCTTGGTGAATTCAATTTGGAGGGTATTCCACCTGCTCCAAGAGGCATGCCCCAAATTGAGGTCACCTTTGACATTGATGCCAATGGTATGGTCAAGGTCTCAGCCAAGGATAAACAAACTGGCAAGGAGCAAAACATCACAATCAAGTCCTCTGGTGGTTTGTCAGAGGATGAGATTGAGAAGATGGTGAAGGAGGCTGAGCTTCATGCACAAAAGGATCAGGAGAGGAAGACCTTGATCGATATTAGGAATTCAGCTGATACAACAGCGTACAGTGTTGAGAAAAGCTTGAGTGAGTACAAGGACAAGATACCAGCTGAGGTGGCGAAGGAGATACAAGATGCAATTGCAGATCTGAGAGCGGCCATGGGAGAGGATAATGTGGACAAGATTAAGGAAAAGATCGATGCTGCAAATAAAGCTGTGTCAAAGATTGGACAACACATGAACCAAGGTGGCAGCAGCGGTGGCGGCAGCACTGGCGGTGCTGCTGGAGATGAAACACCAGAGGCTGAATACAAGGAAGCTCAAAAATAGAGTGATGATTTAACTAAATTAGGGCTTTAGGGTTAGATGTTATATAATTTGTGAGGGAAGGGGTAACTCATAATTTTGATAAGCAAAAGCTACAATTGCTGTGGATTCTGCAGCGAGGAACTTTACAGTTATCATTTGGTTTTTATTTCAATTGGTTGTATTTTTAAGCAGTTGTGGGAATTTGCATTTCTATTTCATTCTAGCTTTTAATGCATTTTTTCATCTATTTTCATGTAGTTCCTGCTGTTTTGGTTGATGTAATGGAACTTGTAACAACATCCAACGGCTTCTGGGATCTGAGTCTATACCCTTTCATTCTGAATTTACCTTCTGTTGTATTTGGGTTGCTCATGGTTAATGTCAAAGATGAATTTGACAACACCATATCAGAATCAACTATGTGGTGTATGTAATGCAACTGAGCAACAATCTGTGGCTTCTGGATCAGTTTATATTCATTCTGAATTCGCCTTTTGTTGTAATCCACTATAGTTCCTGCTGTTTTGGTTTACTTGATGGAACTTGGGGCAATAACCGGTGGATCAGAGTGTGTACCCTTTCATTCTAAATTACCTTTTGTTGAATTTGGGTTGCTCATGGTTATGTCAAATACGCATTTGACAACGATTAAAACCTAAGTTGCTTTTGGATATTTGGATTCAGCAATTATGATCAGTTGTTTTGGAATCTACAAAGATAGCAAACGTCCTTGTAAAGAAGGCTTTATAACATAGAAAGGAAAATTAAAAAAAAGGAGAAATTCTGCCATGCAGTCGGGCGGCTGTGCAATTCTCCTTTTTTAAGTAAACATTGTGAGTAGCTGCCTCTGAGGCTTTTCTAATTTGGTCTGGATTCTGGAGCCCATAGATTCCCTAAAGAAGCAGTCATTAATCCATCAGTGCATAATAGACTTCCTATGCGGCTATGCGTACTGCTCATGGACTGATATGTTCCATCAATATGTGAAACACCAGGTGGTTGAGATGGAAGATATTTTTTGCCTAGAAATGGGGAAAGGGTTTCAGGAAACAGAATGAGCTATGCTCATTGTTCTGGATGTTTGGATGTTCCTAACAACAAGAGATATCTCCATTTTGTAGCCTTATGATTGGCAAATTGATATCTTGTACAGGAAATGTTCACTACGAAAACCAAAATGTAACTTATTTCCCTGAATGAAGTTTTCAAATCTGCGGTCTCAAAATTCAACCCCAAAAAGTACACTACCCAACAGAAAAAGAAAAAGAAAAAGAAAACAAAATACTCCAAGCAAAATATGAGATTACCATCGTAATATGTGATGGTTATAAGAATGGAAGTAAGTTGCCCAACAAATTTTAGGCAATTTCTTTTTATTGGCTTCTCACTGGTTTGTTCTAGTTTGTTATGTTACTACTGTATTTATTTATTTATTTATTTTGTAGTCATTTCCATTCATTGTTTTCCTACCTTTATTGTATGGCAAGATTGGCCATTTATCAAATTCTAGCAGACCATTTCCCAATAACTCAAAAAATAAACAAACAAACGAACAATAAATAAATAATGTATATTCACGAGAAAGAGAAAGCTAAAACGAAAGCCAAAATATAAAATAAGTCTGCAAGGCCGTAACTTCAACATATGCATCTAATCCTCAAACACAAATTAGTTCAAATTGTTCATACTAAGATTGTTAAATTGAATTGGTTCCATATCGAATGCAATATTTTGGTTCAATATTGGATGCAACATGTCAAAAATGCCTGAACAACATGCAACTCCTAGAGGTTGCAAAACCTACTGATTTAGCATATTATCCTAATAAAATATATAAATGACTACTAGAACCACAACTAAAAACACTGAATGCAATACACAACACAAACATGCCTCTTCTCCTATTCCTATTTTTGCTCTCTCCTCTCTCTCTCACGATTCCACTGCTCAATCTTAGCCCTCCGTTCTTCGCTGCTTTCTCGAACCGGGCTTCTAGACCTCCGTTCCAGGCTCCTTGAGCTCCTCTCAGACCTCCTTCCATGTCTTTCCCTATCCCTGTCACCTCTATCATATGATCTCTCTCTATCCCTTCTGTAACTAGGGCTCCTGCTCCTGCTCCGACTCCGGCTATACCTCGACCTCCTAAGCCTCCCATACAACCGCCGCCTCAGGTCACGACCTATCTCCTTCACGTGCATGAAATTGCAATATCCACCCCTGTTACAACTGTTCTCCTCGAATTGCCGACATGTAGCCTCACGAAAATCAGTGACAGGCGAGAACTCTACTATAATAGGTCGCCCTGAGTAAAACCTTCCTTGCAGGCCCCGCACAGCAGCTGCGGCCTGTTCTTCTTCACGGAATTGAACATATACATTACCAATCATGTGGTCAGCCAGGTTATCACACACATTTAATCTATCAATATCACCATATTTGCTCAACTCTTTGAAGAGGTCTTCGTAGAAATCTTCAAAATGTTCCTGGATCTGCTCCGGATCAATGGGATTGCCCTGGGCATCAATGCCAGGAGTGATCATGTCGGGGCGTTGGTACATGTTGCAGAGTAATAGTGTGGGTGAGATGGTGGGGCGGTTATGAAGCCGTGAGCAACGATCCCCATGACGGCAAGCCCCAATTTTAAAGTAAAATGGACAATTCACACGGTCCTTCTCAGTGCCAAAAATTGATGCCAAATGCTCTGCCATTAGTCCTGGAGGTTCAAGAGTTGAAAAGTTTTTTTCTCAAAATAAATTGAACAATTAATAAAACGATGTAAAATAAACATTTTGAGAAGGGATATATACTAACAAGTAACAACCATATTTATTTGACAACCAACAAAATTTACCAGAATATATAACTATAAAACATACAGATATATTTTCTATCATCTGTTTTATGTATCAAGTTTGATGCAAATTGGTAATTGTTTGATCGCTGATCGTGTGATAACGAAATGGAATCTTTAATTTTCTAAACCACTAAGATCGACCGACCAATCTGTTTTCAAATTACATCAAATTGGATGCACACCCTATCTAAACAATATATAAAAATATATGTAATTTACCTTTTTTATTCTGATAATTGATTATTAATCAATTACATTAAGTCCTTTGAGAATATATGTGAATAACTGCTATTCGCATGCGGTCAACTTTGCTAACAGAATAAATACTATAAAGTTTCATATTAGTTAAAAACTACTTCAAAAAAAATTTTGGTTTCAGCCATATAATGAAATCAATCTAGATCATTAAACGCTCGACTTCTTCAATTTCAACTGGAAATCCGGAATGATACGGCAAGAAATCCCCAATTCCAACAAACCTAGTGATAATGTTATTATTGAAAAAATCAAAAATCAAAAAATAAAGAGAGATCGGGAAGGAATTGAGAGAATCTTACCTTGTCGCCGCGATGGAGCGAGAGAGAAGAGAAAGCTCTAGAAGCGCGATTGGGAGAAGTGGTAAAAGCCGAGGCAAAGCCCAATAGGGGATGAGACGAAATCCTTGCTGCACTCTTTTTTTCTGTAGAAGGTTCTATTTTGATCTGAATTATCGGATGAACGATCAACAATTCTAATTTAATAACATAAAAACTCTAATATGATAATCGAGCGTTGATCTCTAATTATATGATCTAAATCAAAGTGAAGCAGTGTTTTTAAAACCGGACCGGACCGGCCGGTTGGATCGAAAAAAATCGGAACCGAAGATTTCTCGATTTGATCTGCGCTGAAAAGCGGAAATGTAAGGAAATTGGTCAGAACCGGTTTAATGGATGGTTTTATTAAAAACCCGTTACACCGTTTAAAGGAACAAACCGACTTTTTGAGCAGGATATCATTTTTATAATATCTCCTCTTCGTATTTCACTCATTCTCCTTTTTCGACGATTTCTTTCCCCTCCTCCTTTGATCAGATTGGAAAGAAATACAAAATCATTACAATATTTAGGCAATTTATATGAAAATGACAAGAATTGTGCCGGTGTTCTACCTCCAAAATCTTCCCTTGATCGATAAAGAACTTCTCCACTTTAATAGAGACCTCTCATACCTCATTCTTGATGCAATAGAGCTTCTCCATCTCCAGAATTGTAAGTATCTCATAAAGTTTATGTTATTTTGATAGTAAATGGAACTGAAATCATTTTATTTGGTTGAATTTAGTATAAAAACTGTGCGCCCACAATATGTTCGATGAAATGCCGAACTGAATTTATGCATCAATTTGGTCATGTTTTATATTACATGCTTCATAAGATTTTGGGAAGTTGTCAGGTACAAAGATTAGATATTGCCCGAACAATTTAACAAAGTTTCACAAATATGTTTTACGGCATTGTTCAGTTTTTTTTACTTCAAAGATGAGTTGGGCTTCATTTACAAATGTAGTAAAGCATTAATTTGTAGGAGACATCAAATTGTATAGGTTTATACCTCGTTGGCCAACAATCATGCATATTGGTTATACTAGTTGGATTATTTATATAGTTATAACTTGTGCTTCTATATTTCTTACAATAAATTGTAAGTTGGTTATACTGATATGGTATTAATACATTTCAGTTTGAGGTCATTCTAATTGTGAACCGTATGGTACTGATATGGTACTGGTACTTTCTTCAATTCATTCCTTACAGTTGCATTTTTCATTTCAGGGAGGTGGCTTCGATTCTAAGTAATATGGTTGCACTTTTCATTTCATTCCTTACAATGCTGGTATGATACTTCATTTTCATTTTTTATTCACTCACTTATCAATATGGTTGGTTAGAAGTTACAATAGCAGGTACAAAGAATGTTATCTGACTAATATATGTTTTAAAAAATCGGCGATTGAACCGGTTGAATCAATGGTTCGACCAGTAAATCGTTGACCCGAAGCTTTATCGGTTTGACGTCCGGTCCGGTTTTAAAAACATTGAAGTGAAGTCATCGGCTGCAACAACAAAAAACACAGCAAAGGATGCGGTTCAAATAGATAATTGAATTTCATATTAAATAACTCATTTGACGGTGCGATTTGTTTGATCTGATGATCCGCAACTTATGATGTAAATTGAACGGTTGTAGATATAAATGATAGCTTCTGGATTCTCTTCAATCCAATCCGAACACGATTTCTAGAACCATCGGCAACGCAAATAAAGTAAATATTTCCCTGGAGTCGGTTCACATAAACTGTTCGACGCGTCACGGTCGTATGCAGTCAGATCTTTTGATCCATGCAGTTGATGTTCAGAATCAGTTCAGCCAATACAACAAACCGTAGTTTAAGGCCCTGTTTGGTGAGAATTCGTATCACGTGGTAAAATATATATATTTTTTAAGGGAATAAAATGAGATATATTTTAAAAAAGCAAAAAATTGTATACTCTATCCATGCATCTAACTTAATCAATTACACACATTTTATTTTATAATATATATAACAATTTTATTTTTTAAATTTTCTATATTCAATTTCATCAATCACACTAGCAGAAATATGCAGGTGTATCCAGCAGCACCTAAATTTTTTTTCCTTAAAATTCAATTTATAAGATTTTTTTTTTTAAATTGACGAATCATATGATATATTTTGCCAAAAAAAATTCCAGGGCCCTGGCTGTCCCCATGGCCCTTACTTCATCCGTCCTTATCCAGTGGTTATATTCATCTAAGGATTCACATAATTCTGATATTCGTACTCACAAATTTCGAGAATATGTAAATTATTGAATGGATACTTTACCTTACGGGATATCCATCGGATGTGACCAATTTTCACTGGCGGTAGCCTACGAGCTTGTCATGAAAAAAATCATTGGCGGTATATGTATGTTTATGGATTTATTTCAATTCTATATATTCATGAAGAGTTGGGTAAGAAAAAATTGAATCTCGAGTTAATTTTACTCTGCCTACACAATCAGTGTTTTTGTAGGTGTTATAGGGGTTAACTAAAAAAATGGGCAACGGGCCTCCAATGGCCGGTGTGGGTGCTGGCACTGCCCAATGTAGGTTGGCATCGCCCGGCATGGGTTGGCACTACCCTGTGGGGCTGGCATCGCTCGGTGTGGAGGCTAGCGGGATTGGTACCGGCCTACAGAGCCTTGGCACTGCTCGGTGGGGCACGACACCGGTCTGCATGGACCTGGCACTGACCGCTAGGACACGACACCAGCCTGCAGGGACTGGCACCAGCCGGTAGGGCACGACACCGCTTGGTAGGGCTTGGCATCGCATGGTGTGGGGCTTGGTACTGGCCTGCAAATCCCGGTTTGGCTTAGTACTGACCTGCATAGCCTGGTTTGGCTTGGTACCGGCCTGCAAAGCTCGGTTTGGCCCGATCCAATATACACCGACCCACTGAATGTATACAGAGATTATATTAATTGCAAGAATTGGTGAAATTATATACATATGCAGAGTATAAATGTGCAGATGTGTTCTGCGTAGGTGCCAAATATGCATATGTGTTCTGTATAGGTGCCAAATTTGCAAATATTCTGTACAGGTGCCAAATATACATATGTATTCTGTAAAGGTACCAAGGAGTGCTGAACTGGTTCCACATGAGCTCCTTCACCGGATGCTTGTAGCCTAAGCATACTAGGGTAACCAACAGGCAAAACTTCAACTAAAGTCAGAGAGGCGGCACAAACCCTAGGTGGGTGGCTCTTGTGGCTGAAGCGAGTTTTTGTGAAGAGGCGACACAACCCTTTTTGCAAATTGGGACCTCGTGGTGACTGAAGTGGCATGGTCAATCGACAGTGGGAGCTCGGGGTGGTGCGGCAGGTCTCGACAGTGGGAGCTTGTGGAAGGACAATCGAGCCTAGACAGTTCGTGCAAGAAGCTCGTTGTTAATAGAGTTACTAGCACGCAAAGATGTTTTCCAATCGTCGTTATCGAACCGGTGGTTGGAGGTCTTAATCCGTTAATGGGGTAAATTATTTCTTCTTTTCTGTTATTTGGGCTTTTCTTGCCCTGGGCTATATCATTTGGTCATTACATATCAGATTTAGGGTTTCAAGGGTCTGATCTTGTCTTGAGGAATTCATGTTCAGTTTGATTTGGCATTTCGGAGCCATATGCGTACTTTCATGAATGAATTAGACCTTGAATTTAGGATTAATCTTATGGGTTTGTCTTGACAAGGTTGTCTTGTCGGCTCATTTGCATCGGTGCTTTGGTTTACCTGAGGGTTTTGCACCGGTGTCGTCTTCGTCGTTTGGGGATGAAGGATTAGATCGTGGGATTTAGGATTTTTGCTCCGATTTGCATTGGTTGGAATAAGAATTTTTTTATATCTTGACGGGCCATATGATATAGTGAAAATTTGCTACGAATTTGTGGCGAGTTTGCATACAGGTGAAATAATATAGCGGATCATGAAGCCGTTTCTTGGACATGAAATGCGTTCATGATCGGAGGATAGACTGGTACAATGCTTTTGGGCGGTATAAGTCTAGGGAAATTTGGCAAGTGGACATGATCAAGACGGCCGATGCTTTGCGACGGTGTTTTTTCGCCTTTATTTCTAGAATTTAGCTTTGTGTGCTTGTAACTTATTTTTTATGTTTTTTTTTCCTTTTCTCATCTTTTGTACTCTTATTTTTTTGTTAATAAAAATTACAGTAAGCGAAGTCTACTCTTCAAAAAACAATTACAAAAATTTAACCATAGCTCGAATGAAACGATCAAACGATACAAAATTGACGATCTCACTTAACCTCGATCGTACTCGTTCAGTGTGCAGAAGTTGGCAACATTACATGTCTTCTAGTGGCCACTTATCATGTCGACAGAGCATCGAGACAAAACAAAGATATCATGTTGCCTGGCAGTTGCGAGCTTAAGTTCCTTTTGTTGTTTTCTTCCTTCTCTTTTTTGAATGATAATGGAACGTTATAAATATGAACATCAATAGAACAAGTCAATAGTATAAATTAAGGCATTGGAGATCAGGAATTAATTAATCAGGATAAGACTTATTTATATACTTATATAGGGTCCAATATAACTAATTTTATATGTACGTACAAACATGAAAAACATCACGTTATATGCACACACAAAAATTAATAGTGGAAACATTTCATTCAAAAAATAATAGTGGAAACATTGAATGTCATTTGTTTCACTTTCACCACGATACTTGTACAGTTACTAGAACCTGTGTGAATGTTTTCTCGAAATATTCTGCATGCTCCACAAAAATGAAGTAGAAAATCAGGACTCATTGGGGCCGATTATTTATTATTGGCTACTTCTTTAAAAAATCACATTAAATATAAACCGTCTATTTAGAAGGATCCAACTACTTATATGAAATTAAAAGAATTCTTTTTTGTCTTATTATGAAAAAATAAAAATTATATTCATGATCCTGCTTTCAAAAATTTGACAGCCATAGTCTATTTTTCTGTGTTTATGTTCAGACTAAATGTATGCATTCACGATGTAAAATCAAACGAAAAGATAGTTTAAGTATGGTGCAAAATTCCGGACCGACGTTCACGTTTGAACGATGCGTCTGAACGTTGCATTTAGACAACATTGTGAACGTGATGCCTAGAAGCACGTTCAGACGTGAACGCTGATTTTGAATTACTTGCTAAACAAATTTGCTTTGTCAACTCGAATGATCTCGATTTCTGAACACATACGTTTAGATAACACATGTGAACGTGAACTCAGAAAAATAAAATCATGACTGTCAAATTTTCAAAATCACGATGAATATAATTCTTATTTTTTCAGAATCAAACAAAAAAAATCAAATTAAAATTTCACTCCTTCACATTAATTTTCATCAAAATTAAAAAGAAAAATCCACACATGCACGGTGGTCCTTTCAGATCAATGACAGACTTGACGTCTTTATTATTATTTTTTTATTTATTATTATTATTATTATTATTATTATTATTATTATTATTATTATTATTATTATTGCTATTATTATTATTATTATTATTATTCTTAGTTCACTAATCATGGCCCAGTGAGTATTTTAACTATTTTATACTCTACGAAGAGTTGTGATGATTTGCTCTCTAATAACAAACGGGCCGATAACAAACCCTAAATTCGTCCCAGAAATATTCAGTAATGAAAATTTCAACTAATCATAAAGTAATTTGAAATAATATATAGATAACAATAAGAATTTGGAAATAAAAAGTTATTAGTACACGAGACTATTATGCTATATATGCTACCTGAATACTTTAAATGTTTTGTCGCATCCGTATTCGATACTTCTCCGATATTTTGATATTCTTCTGATACTTCTCTGATTATTTTATTCACTTCGACCGATGAATTCGATCTCCGATACGTCCAGTACGGTTGAAGCCACAATCGATCTTGTAAAATTGTTGAAAAAGTGAGTGAATAATTAAGCATGAAGAAAATTTGAACCAAAACAAGCCACTTTCCATTAAGACACATTATCGTATAATAATATTTTTGTTATATATATTCATATATATATATATATTGTTTTTAATTATGATATACTAAATTAATTTTTAAAATTAAAGTTCAATATATATAGTCGCATATGTATATAAAAAAATTTAAATTGCCATAACGCCACACCAAAAGTGTCATTTCTGGGTTGTTTTTAAAAAATATTTAAAAAATAACAAGAAACTCTAAAATTACGAAATTTGATTTCCTACAAGATTTTGATATGAAAATTTATTGAGCAACTTAAATATCAATTTAATGACCAAATTAAGTATAAATGGCCGCATAGTACAAAATAGGGTGTACTATGCATATTATTTTAGTCTTACTCATATATATATACATATATATATATATATATAATAGAATATTCATTTGATTAATATTTTCCTTGAAGAGTTGCTAAAAACTCGGGAGATATTTTGGTGATGGGGATTGAGAGGTACGTAATATTCTAACAACATAATTACAAAATAGAAACAACTCTGGGCAGTCCTTATCAGCATTTTATATTTTGATGGAATTTTACGTATACTCTTCAAAATTACGTATTTTCTTCTTTAAATTTTAATATTACGTATTTTCCTTCTAAATTTTAAAAACTCGCACAAATTTATTCATTATATTATTTTTTATTAAAACTCATTTTAAATATCTTCATTAAAAGCATTAAAAATGTAGCTTGTTTAATGAAAAATGTTGGCATTATATTTGATCGATTTTTTAGAGCAAATTTTGATACACCGTCTACGCCTATATCCGCTGTCATTTTGTACTCTTGACGTATATATGATGACATGTAGGTATATTGTTGTGTATGTATTAAAAGTTGAAAAATGAAGAATTTGCTCTCGAAAATCGATCAAATATGAGACCGATTTTTATATTAAACAATCAACATTTATTTACATTTTTAATTTAGAATAAAAAAATATATAGTTTAATGTCACTGTGTATACATCATGAGTACAAAATAACTAATTTGTCCTCAGAAACCGATGAACATAAAATCGATATTTTTAATTAAACAAGCTACATTTTTTTAATGATTTTAATGAAGAATAAAATGCATATTTTACACATTTAAAATGAATTTTAATATAAAAACAATAAAATAGATAAATTTGTAAGTTTTTCACATTTCGAAGAAAAAATACGTAATATTTAAATAAAGAGTAAAATAAGTAATTTAAATTTTTTGAAGGATATACGTGAAATTCAATCTAATATTTTCAAAGCCACAGCCGCATGAAAAACCCTATGTCCACGTCGGCACAAGATTGTAGATCCACATGTCAAATATACAGATGTAGAATTTATTATTTATCACACATTCACGAATCACACCACACACGCTTTAAATTGTCTCTGCGGCGACCTTCTCTTCTATCCAGACTCCCAAAATCCCGTTCCCAAATTTGAAATTTCTGTCTCACTACAAAAACAGAGAAAACCTTCTCACGCATCTCCACAAGTTTGTTTTGAAGAAAAGCCCCACAAGGCACAAGTTTAGTGCATGCATTTCAGGAGAAAAGGAAAAAATAAAGAGGAATGAATGTGTAACGGAATGGTAAGATCGAAGAACTAAAAAAAATTCAGGCGATTTTATAAATCAGAAGACGCAGAGTTGTATGGTACGTCTTTCTAAATTCCTTGCATGAATCGTGATATAATTTATTTCTGAGTTAGATACATATGAGAAGAAGGTGAGCAATCCTGTTATTTTTTTTTTCCTTCGCGCGAGATCTTAATTATTGGCATGGTTGTTCTATAGTTCTTTTTTTCCCCTCTTTGGATGGGGAATTTTAAGATAGTGTCCAAATTTTCAGGAGCCAAAGCTTAGCACTGTATATGCATTCGTTTTTATTGACTATATTTTTGTCATTTTCAGAGAAGAAAAAGCGAAAAAGCCTTTGGCTTCAGTTAAATCAATAGTTAAATGAGTTGTGGACGACGATTTGAATGGTAGATACGTCAGGTCTTAAATAGAAAATATATCAAAGTGACTACCTTTTACAACACTTATAGCATTTAGAGCTTCCATGTTTTGATCTCGTTTTGATGGGTAGCAATGTTAGGTTGTCAGCTAGATAAGCAGCATGTGTTAGGCTGTCAGCTCGTAAGCATCTTTACTTCAAAATAAGTTTTTTTTTCTACTAAAGTTTACATGAATTTTGAGATTCTTGTTCAGTTTCTCCCTTTTTTTTCTTTTTTTTTTGGGTTTTTGGTTTTGGTTACCTTTTGACACTCGCACAATGTATGCACTGTAGGGATAGCATCTCGCCAGACATTTCTTCAAATAACTAGTATGCGCCTCATGAGATCCAATAGAAATACAAAATTACATTCAAATGCATTCACAAAACAAATTAAAAGTCAAGGACGGAGCCAGACTGTGGCAGGGTGGACAATTGCCTCTCCTTGCCACAAAAAAATCAAAACAAATTTCTAATTTCATGCATTTCTGAGAAAACAATTACAAACTTCTACTTGTGATGAGAAATAATTGCATAATTATGCCCCACACTGAAACTTGTTTTCGAAATTATACTTGTGCAAACTATGTTTTCTAAGTAAAATTTGCGGAAATGTACATATATTTCAGAATAATTACTAAAGATTTTGTTGAAAATTCTTGCCCATGCCTACCCGAAACTCCGGCTCTGCCCCTGTTAAAAAGCAGATTAATTTCTTATATTTGCATTAATGACTGAATTATGCCTTTTTAGCTGAAATGGTTCTTTCTTTCTTTGTAAGCAGCTTTTAGAGAGACAAGTGTAATTAAAAATGGGTTTGCTTCAACTCTTTGTTACGGCATCCATGCCGGTACTTAATGTGTTATTGGTGACTGGTGTCGGGTCATTTCTTGCGACAGAAAGAATTGGGATTCTGAGCAAAGAAAGCATCAAGCATCTCAACAATGTTGGTTAATTTCTTCTCCTTGTATTTTTTTTTTTCTAATTTCTGATAAACTATTTTTTTCTTTTGATTGAAAGAAAAGAAATTATTTTTTGTTTATATTGCCCAACAAAGAATTTCCTGTGCAGGTGGTGTTTTATGTGTTTAATCCTGCACTTGTCTCGACCAATTTATCCGGCACAATCACTATGGAAAGCATGGCATTTTTGTTAGTACTATAATCAGCCCTTGTATCTTTCTAATATGAACAGAAAGAAAATGAAGGAAATAGAACAATTGTAACAGTGTAAATGTTGTTTAATGAGCAGGTGGTTCATGCCAATAAATGTGTTTCTGACATTCCTCCTTGGTTCAATTCTCGGATGGGTTGTTATTCAAATAACACGAGCCCCTACAAAACTCAGAGGTCTAGTTGTGGGCTGTTGTGCTGCTGGTACGTTAACCCTCTAACCGCTAGGCGCTAGCTGACAGTTAATCAAACATGTTAATTTATGCATGATTATTGATGTTATTCCTCAGGATAATCTTTAAAAAAAATACAATTTAACAGGTAATTTAGGGAATCTGCTTTTAATTATAATCCCAGCCATTTGCAAGGAAACAGGAAGCCCATTTGGAAATCATGATTTGTGCCGCACATATGGCCTGGGATATGCTTCTCTCTCTATGGCTGTGAGTACTGAGCACTGTACACTGGCTAAGTGAAAGTTGTTCTATTTTTTGTTGTCAGAAAATAGCTAATGCAATGTTCTTTTTTTTCTTTTCCAAATTCTTTCTTTCTTCCTTCTTTTTTTTGTTTGCCAAACTCACATGTTTGTTGATATTACTTTTTGATCTTTTCATCTAGCTCGGTGCAATTTTTCTATGGTCAATTGTGTACAACATTGTTAGAATATCTTCACAAGACACCGGAGAAAATAATGAAAATGATTGCATCCATCCAGAAGGGCATCCAATTTTAGGGGAAACTGACAAGTTCGTTAATTCGGCGTATAGTGTTCTACCTATGTCTGATACAGAATCACCATCTTCGTCATCTGAGATAAAGGTTCCTTCATTTCATCTAGTATTTTATCATTATTTTTTATGATGAGAGAAACAAAAACGGCTTTGAACTTTTCTTTTCACAGTGATATGGCTGTGGGAGAGTTTTTTTCAATTATGAGAATTTATATGAAACAATTGTATATCAATTAAATGATTTTGTTTTTTACTTAATTTTGTTCTCTTGAGTTCACTTTTTTCATTGCTCAGGTTGAAAATTATTCTGTAGGTTTCAGTATGGAAAAAAACTAAAGAAGTTGTCTTATCAGTTTGTAACTCAATAGACTTGAAGAAACTGCTAGCCCCTTCAACAATTGGAGTGGTAATATACTCATTTTAAGTGCACTTTTGGAAAAGGAAATCCGAAGAACTTTTTCAGTACAGACTTTTCAGTTTTAACTATTTTCTTTATTGTAATAGATAGTGGGTTTTGCAATTGGATTAATTTCTCCAATCCGCAATGCTTTGATAGGAGAAGGTGCCCCTCTTCGCACGATTCAAGAATCTGCTACTTTGATAGGGTAACATACATTAGGCACTTTTTTGAAGGATTTTATGACTAGTGCTCACTTATAATCAAAATTAAATACTGTTTGTTCTCCCTGTTTTGCAATCCAGCGGTGGAGCAATTCCTTCTATAACTCTTATCATGGGAGGAAATCTACTTAGAGGTTCCTCACCTTCACCTTCTCTCTCCAAACCACTGCTTGTGTTACATGTTATAATTTTTTTAAGTAATAATTCACTAGTTTGAATAATAATCTGTTCAGGAATAAGAAGATCAAGCGTAAGCTGCTGGATTATTACCGGAGTTATAATAGTGCGCTATGTGATCCTACCCTTGTTGGGAGTAATAATAGTAAACGGTGCAGTGCGCCTAGGCCTGGTTCCTCCAGATCCACTATACCAATTTGTTCTTCTATTGCAGTATGCAGTGCCTCCAGCAATGAATATTGGTACACACAGATTATTCACCTACTCTTCATATTCAAATTATTACCAAAAAATGATTCTTTACTTCTTTAGTAATGCTGTTGCATATTAGTTCAAAAACGTGCCTTGTGTTTCTGGCTGATTGAACATACTAAAAGGATTGTCACCCCACATAGTTTATTTAAATAATTGAATGCTTACTAATTGGTGAGAAATGTTTAGATCTGAATAACGAGAATAATTTGCCTAATCGTGTTAATTTTGCTGAATAACTTGGCAGGCACAATGACTCAACTGTTTGGAGCTGGTGAAACAGAATGCTCAGTTATATTTGTCTGGCTTTACGCCCTTTCTTCGGTCTCACTCACTTTGTGGTCAGCCTTTTTTATGTGGTTTGTTTCATAATTTTACAATAAGCATTTGCAAACTCAGTGCTAGCAGCTAGTTAATTAGTTAAGTTAAATGTTGTACTACATGGAGCTAAAATTTTTGGAAGAGTAGTAAAATTGAGTAGCAGCATCTAGTACTTTGGTCCAGTTGAATTTCAATTTTAGAGGAAGAGCCAATAAACAACTTCAAGGATATTTTTATTTACATGACCATTAAATGGCATGTAATTTCAATTATTTCATGACCATTAAATGACATGTAATTTCAATTATTTTTTAAGACTATTTTTATTTACATGACCAAATTAGCTAATATTGTAATGGAGTAATTGGAGTTTGATTTAATACGTGGAAGAATATATCCCGCCCCGGGATTCGCCGCCTCACCCCCTCCATTGCCCCTACCACCTAAGACAAAGGGATCCAACTCTGATTTACAATATTTACCTTAATAACAAAGGGGCTAACTCTGATAATTGCTGTCAATCTTCAGTATTCATTTGATTATTTTTTTTGTTGCCGTTCCCAAGTTACCTATACTTTGTAGTCATTTGATTTTGTTTTTAATCTGAAACTCCAAACATTGCTTGAAAAAAAAGGCAGAATAGTTAACTGTTAACATAGCATCGAATGCTAATTTATTCTCATAGTTGCTAAATAGGGAAACATCATAGAAAAATCCAAAAAATACAGCACCAAGCGTGAAATAGCATCTATAAACTTAAGATTGGGAAAGAAAACAAGGAGATTTAGGCAGAGAATTACCAACTACAAATCCTTGCATTATTAGTTCATGACGAGAATCTAATCCAGAGAATGGAAATGTGTGGGAGGAGAGGGAAAGGAAAGGTAGGGGGCTATTTCACTTGTTCTTAAGTTTAATTTTGCTAGATGAATTAATGATAGAGAATGACAGTGGAAGAGAATATTTCTATTCAATAATTACAAAGTTGTAACCTTTCAATTTGAAGTGTAAACAAGTTAACTTTCCATTCATTCATTTTCATTAAAACTCGAAAGCACAGCCTAAAGAAAAAGAATACAGAAATTAGAGATGTAACTAACAGCACAGAAGAAGGTTCAAGGACATAAAGGCTGCTTTGTTTTCTTTCTTTTCTAAAAAATTTGGGGGAGGGTTGTGTAAATGAAATGAATAGCATCTGTCATGTCATTGTTCATATATGAGAATATATGTGCCGAAAGAGAATTACCCCTAAAAGGAAATAACTTAAGGTCCCATTTGATTACATCCCAAACAAATGAAATGAAATTTTACAGATGTGGAATCTCACTAATCAAGTTTGTGGAAACTCGTATATATGAATTGATTATGAGAAAATATATAAGACTACAATCCTTGCGACTACATGTGTATGAGATGAAATTTTACGGACATGAATCTCACTAATCAAATTTATGAAAACTCATACACATGAACTGATTATGAGAAAATATAGTGTTTGGTTGTGTTGTGGAATATAGCGGGAAATTTACTTGTGTTTTTTTAATAGAGTGGGACTATGGTGCTTGTCAGGGGCGGATTTAGTGAGGCCCAGGGTGGGTCAGCTGGCCCACCCTGGATTTTGCAAAACAGTTAGAAATAACTCTGAATTTCTGATCTTGACCCACCCTAAATTCATTTTCTGAACCACCCTGAATTTTGTTGGGCTTTTTTACTGACTGGACAGTCCCATATGAAATCTTCCAAAGACTCAGACTAAATTTGGGCTTTACTGGACTTCAACGAAAGAGAAAAAAAGCCCATGCTTAATGCTTTTACCTTTCTATCATGATGTCAGCAGCATGTGACGGTCTAGAAGCAAAAAAATAAAATATACGCATCCCCTGTCCTGCCCCCTGATCCACTCGCCGTCGCAAAAAAAAACGCAAAACAAAAAAAGAGAGAAAATAGGGTTTCGCTTTCAGCCGACTCGGCGACTCCGCTGGCTCTCGCGTCGCTTGTCGCCTCTCTGGTCTCTGCAGTCTGCATCTCTGACAGTCCGACACTCTGACTCCGAGTGGCTGATCGCCTAGACGCCAATCTCCGCCCCCGCTTGATCTCGCCTTCTAGCACCGCTGGCCGTTGCTCTGGCATCCCGTCTGGCTGTCTGTGTCAGTCTCGTCTGATGATCTCTTTCTGATTTTTTTTGCTGTATTTTCTGTTGCCCAAAATTCTTCCTAGAGACTGCCTTTTTGCGTTTTTTACAACTTCAAAAATTTTACCGAGTTCTAACTTTGAGTGACTGATTAAGGAAATGAATTGAATCTGTTAGAGATGTAAGATGTTGCAAACAAATTGGAATCAGTATTACCATCTTAGATTGAATCTTTGATTGAAATTGATTTGAAACTATAGAATGCATATTTTTGTGGCTTTGTTCAAATCGACAGAAATAATGCAATTAAATCAAAGTAGTAAAAAATATGAGCACTATTCTCTGTTTGCAATTGAAATTGATTCCAAAGTTCAAACTATAATTCTGCAAAAAAACTGCTTAACTTATTGATATATGTTCAATTTTTTTATTAGTAATTATTACTGATTACTTAATGGATTTGTACCCGATTACTTAATAGATTTGTATCCGATTACTTAATGGATTTGTACCCGATTACTTAATAGATTTGTACCCGATTACTTAATGGATTTGTACCCGACAATTTATCAAAATTCGATTACCGACCCACCCTGGTAGAAATCTTGGATCCGCCCCTGGTGCTTGTGCAAGCACAAGTCTACGGTGCTTGTGATTATAAATCTCGAATTTTAGAGCGCAAATGATCGATTTGAACTGTTGAAAACGATGTTCATACTAAAATCTACTTAGAAACTAAAAAAATAAATTTTTAAATTTTTTTTTTTTTACTATTTTATCGGATGAATTAAAATTCATTAAACTAAAGAGGTACGTAACCATTAGATGCAATTTTCACACATCCGATAAAATAATAAAAAAGTTAAAAAAATTGAGAAGTTTGATCCCTGAGTAGATTTTAGTATGAACAATGTCTTCAATGGTTCAGATCGATCGATTGCACTTTAAAATTCGAGATATGTGATAGGAAGCACGATAAAGTATGTGCTTATGCAAGTATCGTAATTGTACTCTTTTCAATAATATGATATAAATGCAAACAATCTTATTGATTATTTTATGTCGACAACCAAGTAGTCAAGTTGCTTTTTAGTTTTTACTGTCCTTGCATGCTTGCTTACGTATAAATTAAGATAGATCGGGTCATTGTCAACAAATGGTGAGATGGCCGAGTTGGTCTAAGGCGCCAGATTAAGGTTCTGGTCCGAAAGGGCGTGGGTTCAAATAGAGGTGGCAAGTCGGGTCAGTCGGGCGGGTTCGGGTCGGGTCAGACCGGATCGGACCGGGTCGGGTCGGGTCGGGTTAGTTTGACCGTTTATAAAAATCGGGTTGGAATCGGGTCGGGTGAGGTCGGGTTGGATTTCGGGTCGGGTTGCATCGACAACTTTCGAGTCATGGGTCGGGTCGGGCGAGGTCAGGTCGGGTTTCGGGTCGGGTTGTGTCGATCTTTTTCGGGTGATGGGTCGGGTCGGGCGAGATCGGGTCGGGTTTCAGGTCGGGCTGCATCGACAACTTTCGGGTCTTGGGTCGGGTCGGGTGAGACCGGGTCGGGTCGGGTCGGACTTGGGTCCTCATGTGTCGTGCCATCTCGGGTTACAGGTCGTCTCGGGTCGGGTCGGGTCGGGTCGAGCTCAGGTCGCTCATGCTGGGATAATACTGACATATTTACACTTAAATCAAGTGGTGAGATGGCCGAGTTGGTCTAAGGCGCCAGATTAAGGTTCTGGTCCGAAAGGGCGTGGGTTCAAATCCCACTCTCGCCAAAATTATCTTTTTTGGAATTTGTTTTTTGAGCTTAACTCGCTGAATAAAAAAGATTGTATGTTGTTGAATGACCAGGTCCAGGTGCTTCCTGTCAGTAAATCTGCTTCCTGTATTCCTTTTTGCTCATGTTTTTTATGCTACACCAATGTTCTTGAAACTAAATTTTAATTATATATTTTTTAAATTATTAAATATTAAAACAAATTGATTGAATATTTCATTCATTTTTGCTCTCTTTTTCTTTTTCTTTAATTAAGACTGGTCTCATTTCCCATTTCGAAGCTAATAAAGGAAAGCTTATAAGATAAGAATTTTTAATTTTTATCCTCTATTCATCTATCAAATCAAATAAATGAATAAAACAAAATTATCTATTTATTACATCATTTTAATTTTATTTCAATAATCATCAAGAGCAAACAAAATCAACGATTCAAATTAGACGATTTTATCGTCTCTCTTCATGATTATCCAAATGAGATTAAAACTTTCTATTTTTTATCGACATATATTTGAAATAATTTAAAATACATCTGAAGACTTACATTTCAAAATCTAAATTAGGAACAAAAAATAAACACATAAAAAAAACATGGACATTTCTTTATCGATACGAGTGTTCCTTCCCTGTAGAATTCCTTCTATAGAGAAGACATTAATAAAGAACATACTTTATAATCGTAATCCAAGCCATCTGCATTCTGCAGGAACCCTTTGGAGATTAGGATGTGTGCCACCTAATCTCTTTATCCATATGAGTGTTCAATAAAGGATATCTGGTTTATGCCCCATTAGGTTATCTCTGATTAGCTTTTATGTACATACCACTAGGTTATTTCTGATTATAATGGAGAAATAGCAGTTAATACATTCACAGTTTGCCCCTTGATTTCTGTCATAATTAACAAGGAGAGAAATGCCGGAAAAAAACCTTACGCATGTAAATGTATAATGATTTCACATAATTCAAGTTAATAATGTGCAATCAAGAAATCAAAACAACACAACATCCATAACAGTACTGATTTCACACATAAATCCAGAACATGAATTTATAATGTACAATGCTTGAAGAGGGATAAAATGACCACATCATCAGATAAGCTAAACTACAAAGAAGAGAGGATCTTCTTGCACTAGATAGATCTGAGGTCTAATTATCTCAGTAGGCAGCTTTGTTGAGATCATCAAAGTACTTGTGATCCAGCGCATTCCTTGCTGATATCCTCTTGCTAGGATCATACTTGAGCATTTGCTGCAATAATAGACGAACATCAACCAGCTTTTCTCGATTAACAAACTGTATATATACAGAAAATAAACTGTAGTAAGATTACTCAAGTAAGAGAGCCACTTACAGAAAGCAAGTCTACACCATCTGCATCAAGACCTGGAACAACACTAGCGATACTTTTGGGGCTCCACTGGGGGTACTCGTGCCAATTTGGTAATTTGCTAAGACCAGGCCACACAGCCTCATTTGGTGTACCTAACAGCCTGAAATAATTTCCAATTAAAAAATTCACCAAGAAATGATTAAGAAACTAGATGAATTTAGGACATTTTTCTCAGTGGTAGCAAATGGAGGTAACTTGCCTGAAAATATGAAGCAGCTGCTGGAGTTCAGAGTCTCCCTGAAACAATGCTTGTGTGGTCACCAGTTCAGCTGTCATTCAAAGCAACCATATAAATAAGTTTTTGCACAAATGAAAAGCAGCCTAGATAGGTACAGTCAGATGTGGTTTCATGTGATCATGTCAGTTCTTAAAGGTCTGATTAAGTTTCGACAGCAACAACTCAGTGACATCCTTCATGTTACACAGCCATTTTATGTTACAAGTCAGCTGTCATTCATGATCGTCTTTTAAACACTCTAAAAGTCAGTTATGTCAGGTTCAAGTGTGGTATGACAAGTCAAAGCTCTGGCATGGGACCATGTCGAACCTCTTTACAATAATAACAACAACAAAGCCTTTAGTCTTCAAACAATTTGGAGTAGGCTATCCATGAGAATGGTTGAATTTTTATGTATGCTCTTCAAGCCTGTCACAACCCTCGACCTTTTCCTGGCTTAGGACAGGTATGTAGAGCAGACTTCATTTCAACTTCTTTAACCAAACATAATTTCTCATGAGAAAAAAAATGAGAACAAGGTTCTCTTACCAAATATGCAACCAACAGACCATATATCAACTGGAGTAGAGTAATGTGTGTCACCGAGAAGCACTTCAGGAGCTCTATACCAAAGGGTAAGAATCTACAAAATAACATAAATTAGTTGTCTTACATCAAAACCAAAGGAGAAACAAATATAAGTAAGATAAACAATACCTCATGGGTGTACTTCTTGATGGGACAAATATAGGCCCGGCTGAGACCCAAATCTGCAATCTTTAGCATCATAGTCTTGCGATCCATTAGTAAATTGTGTGGCTTCAAATCCCTGTTGATACATAAACGAAAAACAAGGGAATTATAATATGGAATAACAAAAATTTTAAGGAATAATTGTGACATGCAATAGTAATGATCACACCTGTGAAGTACACCACGGCTGTGGCAGAATGCAAGCCCCTTGCAAAGCTGATACATCAAAATCTGAATTCAAAATGTACAATTGTAAATTAATATGACAATAAGAGTCAAATTTTAACCTTAAGTTTGGAGTTTGATAGAAATGGAACCTTAGTGGAACGTGGAGGGACGAGATCTTGGGTCTGGCGGAAGCTACGAATGAATTTCTTCAGATCTAAATCCATGTACTCGAATACCAGATAGAGTATGCTCTGACCCTGCTTGTTCTTCCCTTGCTTTAGATCTAACAACCTGGTAATAGTACAAATCAACATCGGTTTAGTTTTTCACAGTAAAGAAAATTCAGGATCATAAATTGCAACGGACTTTGTTGAGAACTCCCTAGATAATTGCAAGAAAAAAAAAAGCAATCTATATTATAAATAGAGCAGAAACCTTCAAAATCAAGATACAATCAATTTATGAAACTAGTTTCAAAGAAACAGGTCGTATTCCCCCACTTCTTTAAAAAAAAAGATGATTCATTTAATTATTTCAATTTAGCCTTAACTATCTTCTTGAGAACAAAAGCTGGTCTTAAAAGTACAAAGAACCTCGACCGAGACAAAAAAAAATCAAAGAAAGATGCAAGAAACACGAAATCTTTTTAAGAAAGAACTAAACATAAGAAAATAATACAAAGGCAAATTATCAAACACCTGACAATATGTGGATCGGTGGAGAGCATGCGGAGAAGGGAGACCTCACGTAGAGTGGTGGGCGGAACCCCTTCATCATCCTCTGGAAGCCTCGTCTTCTTCAAAGCAACGATCTTCCCAGTCGCTTTCTCTTTGGCTTTGTAAACCTTCCCATAGGTTCCCTCTCCTACTTTCTCCAATTTCTCGTACAGATCCATTGCCCGGGACATTTTTACTCTTCCTTCTTGTTTTTTTTCTCTTGTTCTTTCTCTTTCTTTCTTGTTCGCTTTCTGTCTTTTGTTCTTTTCTCTGGAGATTAGATTTTTGGTCAATAAAATGGTTAGATTGTTTATATGGAAGGGTTTGGCGAAGAGAGCCGTTGGAGAATTTGGGGGAAACGGCGAGATGATTTGAATTTCGAATTCTCGAAGCACGTGGGGGTCGGCTCCTCCCCATTTTGTTTGGAATTCATTACACATCAAAGAAGATCTTATCTGTTCGTTTAAATCGAACGGTCAAAATAAAGATGATGTTTCAAGTTGTATCTTTTGAATTGGAATGAACGGTTAAGATCTTCTAAAACACTCGCGAAATCCTTACACTTAAAGAGGAGATCAACTTGAGTACTTGGGGAAGGGAACCCAAGGGGAGCGCTCCTCAAAACCTAGACGATTTGGATTTGGGCCTGGGCCTGGGCCTGGGCTTTCTGAGATCAAACAAGAATTTAGAAAAAATTTCACTTGCCGTTAGAAAAATTAAGAATGACCCTCAAGTAAACAAGAATTTAGAAATTTATGCATTCAAGTGCACTAGCAATAAAATATAGGAAAAAATTAGGTACACTTATATAAATGCTCACTATATATTTTCTAAATACTTCATTCAATTCAATCAAACGGTATGGATTGAATGGAGTACAGGAAATAACTATCTAGATGTACCTAAGTTTTTCTCATAAAATATTCACAAACTTTTGTTGAAATTTTATATGTTTTATGGTCTTATTAAAGGAAAAAATTTAGTTACATCTAGATAGATGCTCTCTAGATACTTTACTTAATCTTATTTGATTTCACCTCAACTACAAGTCCTTCGACTAACTAAGCGAACCCGAAACATATAAATAAGAGACTTAGTGGACTCGGACCCACACGCTGTGGACCAGTTCTATACTTTCGCTGACGACGCTGATCCCAGCACGGACGCAGCAGATCTCCCGTTAGAGTAGCTCACGCTTCTTTTCAGGTGTGGACCTACCAAACTTACCTAAACTGAACTGTGATACCAAATTACAAACAATTACTAATCAGGCCCGTAGAACTTGAACTGTCATATTTGCATACCGGTAACTGTACCATAAATTGAGACCAACCTGCATACCATGTCATCTGCACTTTATAATTGCATGTAAGATCAAATATAAGAATCGTATAGTCTATTAGAATACTTATAGGTAGAATGCGTATTTTATACTATATGTATTACGTCGAAAGTGACGAGTGTCGGGCCGGTGAGTTCTAAATTGGATGTAGTCTGAGGGCATCGTGGAGGGAGTATGTGTCATGGTGTCTGACATAGCCCATGGAATATTCTCAACGGGATGTCCTTAAGGACATTCGACTAATCCTCACCAACGATGACCATCACTTGATGGCTCGTAGTGCCAGTAAGAGAGTTTCTCTTTTCAATATCCTTACTAATAGGTATGTACTATAATATTTCCTCAATTGAGTGATTAAGGTTCGATTTCTCAGTTTAGAGTATGCGTGTCATATGTGAGGTATTGGAGCTATTCCATTCTTTATATATTTTCTATTAGCCGATATTTCGAGATCTCCTAATATTCGAAGGGCTTCCTCTTTTGGCTCCTGGTTGGTACAGAGGAAGTCTGGGGATCCCCTTTGGCCCTTAGTTGGTACAGGGAGTTCCCTTTTTTTATTATATCATTTCAAAAGTGTAATCGGTTCCTTATTTCCGTATGACGGCTGAGACTGAGTATTTAATTCCTTATTTTTCTATTTTGGTGAGGGTAGGCATCTCGGTTCGCTTTTTGACCGAGTGTGTGCTTTTTGTAGCCGCTCTATTTTACCAAGGCGTTCCGTTCTGGAAATTCAGAATTAAGTTAGATTGGCGGCACGAATATGGGACTCGTCTAACGATACCCTTAGATTGGCGGCTCGAATACGGAACCCGTCTAAGGGGGCGAATCCTGATGACCTACACCTGGGGACTTGTTAATTGACAATCTATTCCTTTGTCTGGGAGTTTTGAAAATATTCCTTATTATTATTATCTATATATTACTATTTCTCATACATCTTTTGGGTTTATTTTCGTATCGTCTCTTTTGATGAGTTTAAAACAATTAAATGGAATTATGGTTTATTTACACACATTTAGGTGTGGTAACTTAATTATAAGTTAAGTTCTTTAAGTGTGATTTGGTCCAACTCGAATCAGATATAAACCCAAAGGCTAGACCTTAATCCACACTGAGATTTTATATCTCACGTTTCCACGGTGGTTGTGGGGTCCAGGTAAGGAGCAGGAACCATTTTGAAGTCCAAGAGGAGAGCGCTAGGATGGAGTCCCGGTGTCTTCTGTTTTGTAGACTTTCCTGTTGATTTGTTTTCTTGTATTTTGTTTGATTAGGAGTAGTTTGTAGTAGGATAGTAAGGACCAATCTCACGACCTTTGATGGGACCGACCTTTTTGTATGTATTTTATCTTTCTTCAGCATCCGCTGTAAATTTTGTAAAAGACGTCGTTTTTATATATATGTGTGTGTGTGTGTGTGTGTGTGATTGTTGGATGTTCATGTATTGTGTGCATGGTGTGTTTTGTTCCTTTATTTAAATATAATGTGGTAACTTCATCTCATTTCTTAATTATTCAATTAAGTCTTTCTTGTACTTGTAAACAAGTACACGTAGCGAGATTAACACCCCTAAGCTACTCATTATTTATGGGGTGTGACAAGTCACGAGGGGTCGGTTGGCCCCCTGGAAAAAGGAATTTCAAATTTTATCATACAATTGAAAAAAATCTGAAAATGTACTTATAATTTGCAAAAAAAAAAAAAGAAATTAAAAAGATGCATCATTTTGAACCCCTCTGACGAAAATTATGGATTCGCTCCAGATTGGCACATTATTTTTAATAGAAAATATTTGTGAATTTGGTGTTTGATAAATTGAATTTATATATACCAAAACATAAAGTTTGGGATGCAAAATTGATCATTACTTCCAGTATTTAGGTTAGATTATGATCAAAAGCATGCAAGAGATCAAAGCTTCCTTTTGGTTTCTTCAACCATCATTTGATCATCTATTCTAGAAACCAATTGAGAGAGACTTGAGTGATTGAGTTTCAAGTTGCCGAGATCTTGTGGAAAGATAGCGTCGGGCTCATCCTTCTTTGATCCAGTTGTGGATAGTTGTTGTAATCCTTTGTGAATTGTTGTTTGATTCCTTAATTGGATCAAGATTCTTAGTTGCCATTTATGTTGCAAGGAAACAATAATCCACCCTTGTAAGATTGTTTTTTGTGATAGTGTATCGGCCCTAGTGTGAAATCGGGGAGTTTCGTGGACGTAGGCTTTGAAAAGATTTCAGCCGAACCACGTTACATCGAGTATCACATTTCTCTTACTCTCTCTATCTCTCTTTATTACTTTCTTACAATTCTTAGAATTCTTTGTTTACAATTGTTAAAGTCAATTATTGAATTATGCGTATTCTTGACAATCTTTAACTTCTGCATGTAAGTCTTAGTAGTAGTCTTTATTTTCCTACATTTATTGGATCACCAACATCCATAACAATTAATAATTGTGTCAATTAATCAATCATTACCCTAAGCAAGTGAATGCTGAATCACTAACCCTAGGTCTCAACTTTCCGATTGAACCCCTTTTATTTGTTTCCTTATATTTTTTGAACACACAATCAACCCAAATTCAATCAGCCAATTCTTTTATTGTCTATTTAATTGTTAGGATAAAACTAGGAATCAACTTGTTTATGTGGATACGATACCTTTAAGTACCAATAACGACATGTTGTACACTTGCAATCAAATATCCAATAATGGAAAACATTTAAAACTTGAGAATTAAATACACCAAAAATACTGCATCAGCGTTAAATGTTCAAAGCTTATACTAAATAATAATACGTAAAATTGCCACATAAGATTTTGCAATTTCTTTACAAGTGTCGGGAACATTTACATTCTACAATTGTAAGAAAGTATATTCTCTCCTTAAATTTGAATATATATTTTTATTATATTTTTATCAACAACGACAACAACAAAGTTTTTAGCTCCAAACAAATTGGATAAGCTAGAAATAAAATTCAATTGGAATAATGAAAAATCTATGTAAATAATAGTAATATAATAATAGTAACATAGTATATATAATCATCATAGTAAAATAGTAATAGTAGTAATAATAATAACAGTAATAAGAGTGAGGCTATGGCATTTAACAAAGCATCACTCATGCAATACTTCGTCTTCATATCTCTCTGTTTTTAAAGTCCAAACAACCGATCCAAATCGTTGAACATGTTCTTCAAATTGAAATCTCATATAGACCAAATTTTAGATTTTTTTATTTTTTACTATTTTTAAAAATGGTGAAAAGTTGGTTAATCTTACAATTTTTTTACCATCCAATATAAATGATTTTTCATCTCTCTTAAAAATGGTAAAATATATAAAAGTATAAAATTCGGTCTTTAATATGAAGATCACATCGACGGTTTGAATCGGTCATTTGAACGTTGAAAATTGGAGAAACGAAGGCGAAGTATCGCGCAAGTGGTGCTCTATGAAATATCATAGCCTGACTCATAGTAATAATGATGATGATGATAAACCATAAGGGTTTAAACTAACGTTCCACATCTAATCCTAGACTAAAAGTCATACAACTATGTCATTACTTCTACTTCTAAATTTTAGTCTATGTCATGGTTCTTGTACGTGAACCGCTAAGTTTCACGCATTCTTATATGACACCAACTCTTTGAAGATGCCCATGTCTTTAAGTATCTTTTTACTGCTCCATCACATGTTAATCTCGATTGATCCATATCTCGTCTTGTGCTTTCGACATGGCTTAAAACCCCACTACATATCGGTACATTATAAGGCTTCTGCATGCACATATTATCTCAAGCGATGTTAGAAAAGTTTCTCTTCAATCGGTGCAACTCCGACCTTGTCACGTATATCGTCATTTCTAATGTGATTCCTTCTTGTATGACAAAAAATCCACGATAACATACGCATCTCTGACACGCTCATCTTTTGAATGTTTTGTCCTTTAGTAGCTCAACATTATATTTCGTACAACATTATAGGTCTGATCATTGTTCTATAAAACTTGTTTTTGCTTTTGTGGGATTTTTTTGTAGCTTGGAATGTAAGATGCTTGTCGTCATTTTATACAACTCAATCTTATTTTATGACTAATATTTTAATCAATCTCGTCATCATTTTATAGTATCAACTTACATATCGAAAGATATTGTCTTTGACACTACTTGTACATCCAAACTAACATCACCAATTTTTTTTATCTCATGTCAACAAAATTGAAATTACAAATATAAAAATGACAAAAACTTAGATAAACCTAGATAAGTGCTCCTTAGATACTACATTCAATTCTTACTGTTTGATTGGAATATGTGATGCGAATCTCAATGCAATCAATCGATAGAAATTGAGTGAAGTATCTAAGAAACACTTATGTACTTAAATTTTCCCGATAAAAATACATACTCTTGTTATTAATGCGATACATTAATTTGATTTTCACGAATGTATGCATTCTTGTTTTAAGTACTTGCCATTAAAGATTTGACAATGGGCCGGTCCGGGTCGGGTCGGTCCAAACCCGCCCGGTCCAACGGGTTGGCCGGGTCGGTTTAGACGGGTTGAAATTTTGTATGCCGGCCGCGATCCGTCTTAGGCTCATGGGTCGGCGAACCGACAGATTTGAGGCAAGTTCGGACCGATTCGATATGGGTCGCCTTTTTTTATTTCGAAAAATTTACAAAATCCAAAAAATCAAAGTAAAATGAAAAAAATACAAAAATCAGAGTATATGTATCACTGATCTACTAAATATCAGCTATGTATTTAACATAATTCTGCTATTGAATTCCAAACACAATTAGAAAGTTAGAAATAAAAAAGCAGATAATCCATAGCCAAAAAGATCATTGCAGTAGACTTGATACCTAATTGGTTTGCTACTAGTATATATTTTTTACTTTTCCTAAAATGAGTGATGTATGCTTTATCTTTGGTTTATAATTTATTTTTATATTTTTAATGACGGGCCAATAACGGGTTAGCGCCAGGTTATTGGCGGGTTAAGACGAGTTAGACGGGTCGGGTCGGTCCGGATCGGTCCAATTTCAGGACGGATTTGAGGTGGGTTTTTTCAAAAAAAATTGGCTGCAACCCGTTTTAGACCTCCAGTTTTTTTCGGAACGAATCCGCACGGGTTGAATCTCGAGTCAGACTGGTCAAGTTTTGTCAATTCACTACTTGCCATTCGATTCATATTCCATTACAACTTCACAAGTACTACACGAGACATGGATTTGTAGTTTTGTACCCATGTGCTTAAACCTAGGTTGTCCGGATACTCCAAAATCATGCCGCACCGTGTATCGGATACATATCCGACGCGGATACGCGTGCGATACGGGTGCGATACGGGTGCGATACGCACCGGATACTCCACGTGGCGTATCGTATTATTTTAATATTGGGATACGGCAGGATACGGCAGGATACGACAGGATATGGTAGGATATGGCTAGGATACAACACGGGATACAGCTGGGATACGGCAGGATACGACTGGGATATTTTTCAGTGCGCAACGGTCAGTATTTTGGTCATAAGTCCTTCATTCGAACTCCGATTAAGTTAATTCAAAGTGTGTTGGAAAGCTAAGAAAGAGCTTTATAATCTTGGTTTATCATCTAGGATATTCTATCTCTTGATTCCTACAGTAAAATATACTAAATTAGAGCAGTATCTTGAATTCTTACAGAACAAACTTAATTTAATCTTAATTACTTCTAAAACCTACATAGCAATATATATCATTATTTTAGAACAAAATACTGGATAACATGCATCTATAGTGGTAGTTGAATGTAAACAAAATCAAACATTTTAATATATAATGTAATTTTTTATTATTCTATATATACTTCCGTATTCTAGTCTTTTTTAAAATGACGTATACCCGCACCCGCATCGTATCGGCTACGATTCCCGCACCCGCACCCGTGCAACATAGGCTTAAACTCATCTACCAGTCAAATCTCTCTCTCCTGTTCAGGCATATCGGGTCGGATCTGAATTGAACGGTTCGGACTTCATATTAGAATACCCGGTGCCCTTTAAATAAGTTAACGAATCCCGACCCATCAGAATCCAGAAACCGATCTTAAAAGACACCTGGAAACTCATCGTGGCCATCCACGTGTAAAATTGAAACTATCTAATCCGTTAAATGTCCACTGCGCTTTTACCAAAATAATACGCGATATCATCATATCTTAAGAAAACCAAAAGGTGAGAAACCAGCATGATTCATGATTCATGAATCGGATGGCACAGGCACTCTCATCTTTACCCGTTTAAGCCGGGTACCAGAGTGCGTGTCCGTCTGGCCCCGTCTCTTCTCCTCTTTGTCGAATCCAACGAGCTTTCTCCGATTGATCGCGTGATCCAGATTTCTTTGCGACTTCTTCCGATCTAGGGTTTTGCTTCCCGGTTTTACATTGGATCGGATCGTGGTATGTATGCGTCCTTTTTGATCTGTTCTGTTTGGTTATTAATCTATAATTTCTTCCTAAATTTGGTTGTAATTATCATAGTAACACAGACGATGTTGTTTTGATTCTGTGCGATTTTGGTCTATTTCAGAAAAGTCCATACTGACGCTCTGGTTAAGCATACGATTCGATCATGGTACGTACCGTCCTCTTTCTTGCTCTGCATTGACAATTTTTATGTGACTTGTTTTAGTTATTTCGGTGACCAGTGCTTTCCGTGTCATTTCTCTTCAATTAGGTAAATTTGTGCAAATTACACTTATTTGGATCAGTAAATGAAATGAGATCCTCTGGAGTAGATGAAAACGTTAGGCTACAGTGTAGATTGTCGATTTAACTGGTTTAGAATTAAGTTGCATAGCATTATCAATGATTTGTTGATTCATATGAAAATTTACAATTTTCTGTTCTTTTTCGCATACTTCCTGGACAGAATTATCTCATTGGAGCATTCAAGCCACCATGTAACATCACCATCACATTTTCTGATGGAAAAACTCGAAAACAGGTAAAGTTGTTTATAATTAGGAGTGAAGTGTTTAATTTTTATTTCCAGCTTTTGTCAGCTTACCTTTCTAACACTTTCACAGGTATCAATCAAGAAAGAAAATGGTAAGACAGCCATGGTTCCTATTTTTCAAAGCTTGGAAAATATATCTGGAGAGGTACCTGCTGCTATTTTTGTGTTTTCTTCAAAAATTTTCGGTGTTAGTTTTTGTTATTCACTTGTGATTATTTCAGGTTTCTATTGACCCTGTTCAAGGCAAGAAGGTTGAACACACTGGTGTGAAGATTGAATTACTTGGCCAGATAGGTATGTGCTACCTTTGTTGTTTGCTTTTATTTATCTGGTTTCATTTTTCACTGAAGTTCTACATGTTTTCTAATTCATTATAGACAAATTAATCTCTATCTTTATATTATTGTTACTGCAGAGCTCTACTTTGATAGAGGGAACTTTTATGATTTCACCTCCTTAGGTAAATTATCTATATGTACCTGCATTAGAAGTCCTGGAAACTTTACAGTTTTGACATATTGGCAAAATGTTTCACTGATTCATTGGATATATGGTGATTTTTGGTTTAATTATACTTTACGGATAGGGTAATAGTGTTTTAACTAGGACAAAAACTAATGGATAAACTTTAGAGAATCATAACGTTTGGTGAGGGGAAATCATATTTTCAACCTCTGGTTGATCAACTTGAAATTAGAAAACTTTGCACGAGTATTCCAACTGTTTAGCTTATAATTTCACTAATCATTGCTTGTTTGCCTTTACCATCTACAATTTGATGCTATGGGACTATTTGTATTGGAAATCTTAAAGCCAACTACTGATACAAGTTTAATTTAATCAGAAGTGTACCCAGATTTTAGAAAAGATTGAGGGCTTGGCTCTAAGCCTATTGTATTATTTGATGTTGCAGTTCGCGAGTTGGATGTGCCTGGAGAAATTTATGAAAAGAAAACATACCCCTTTGAGTTCTCGTCGGTTGAAATGCCATATGAAACATACAATGGGACCAATGTCAGACTGAGGTTTCTTTCTCTTTTCTGTTTTTCACAATGGTGTTCAACAGCAGCTTGTATGTTAATATTTCTTTACTCCATGGCAGGTATATCTTACGGGTGACAATAAGCCGCAATTATGTCAGCAATATAATGGAACACCGTGATTTTTGTGTAAGTTTCATGTCTTTTATATGCTAAATAATATGAAAGCTACACATCCGTGGAAGTGAGAAATGGTTAACTTGTTATATTCATATATTGTTATAAAATAGTGAAGTCAGCTTAACTGAATAGTTGAATTCGCTATTGTTTATCAGGTAAGGAACTACTCTCCTGTGCCTACAATGAACAACAGCATCAAGGTAACATTATTAACATACGATCGTATTAATAGAACCAATATAATTGCATGGAATTGTGTTCCTGTGGATGTGATGCTTTGTACCTGCCTTGCTGTTATTTAACTTAGTTCAGCCTTTGAGTGGGTGTACTTAGGATGGTTCCTGAATTTTTTTTTATTAGTGATTTCATGACAAAAATTGTTTGTTTTTGTGAAAACTGTTTCAAACTGCTTTTTCACACCGTATATTCATGTAATTGGATTTGATCTCAGGAAGAGTGGGGGTAAAATAGAGTGCTTAATCTCTGTGCAGTTTCTTTTCGTATTTGAAAAATGGTTAACTTGTGCAGATGGAAGTTGGAATAGAAGATTGCCTCCACATTGAGTTTGAGTACAGCAAAAGCAAGTAAAGTTATTCTTTCCCGTCAGATGTATACTGTGTCTCTCAAGTTTCCGGAGTTGTATATTCTTGTATGTTTACAAAATGTCATTCCAGGTATCATTTGAAGGATGTCATAATAGGGAAGATATATTTCCTACTGGTTAGGATTAAGATAAAAAATATGGAGCTTGAGATTAGACGGAGGGAGTCTACTGGTTCTGGTCCAAACACTTATGTTGAGACTGAAACCCTAGCAAAATTTGAACTAATGGATGGAGCTCCTGTTAGAGGTAACCCAAATTTTAGTTCTGGTTTTCTCTTTTACGTTTTTTCGCACTGTTGAGCCTTACTTGGAGATGATTACTGTCATTGTGCAGCTTATATCTTTGTCTTGAACTACCTGCTGTCTCCTTATTAGTACATATGAGCTGTCATTTTTCACGCTTGAAAAAACCTCAAATTCTTTCCAGTTATTACAAATAACACCCGTTAATTAGGTTATGGCGAAACGTAACAGGGTACTGACAATTTTACCATTACCTAAATGAACTTAGTTTCTTATATACCCAAGAAGAAGAAAGAAATATTGCAGTATATTGAATGTTAATTCTGAGAGTAGGGATCACTTGACAATCTTGACAATGAAAATTCAAATGAATTCATAAAAAAAATCTTTAAAATAGAAAAAAGTATATAGGAGCATACTTGAGCTTATAGATTAGAGATTAATTGTGGTTTTAATTTGGTGTGATTTCAGTCATTTCATACTCCATCCAAATTTATTAATATTTGATGTTCCGTGATGGAATATTAAATGACGCTCAAATTGAAAAGACCACTAATCTATAAGCTCAAGAATACAACTATATACTTTTTTCTATCATAAAGATTTTTTATGGATTAATTTGAATTTCAATTGTTAAAATAAGCATTGTTAAGTGATCCCTCATTCCCTCCTCTAATTCCGAAGATCCATAGTATATTCGGTTTCTTTGTAGTAGTAAAGTTGTTGGTGTTTATATGAAGAAAGAAGAGGAGACCTTTTTTTTCATCAGGTCCTTGTTCTGTTGTTAATAGGCACTCTAAATGTTGTTTGCAGGAGAATCAATTCCCATCAGGCTATTCCTTAGCCCATATGAACTCACACCAACTTATCGCAACATCAACAACAAATTCAGTGTGAAGTACTACCTCAATTTAGTTCTTGTTGACGAAGAGGATAGGCGGTATTTTAAGCAACAAGAGATCTCCATGTACCGGCTTCTAGAAACTCCAGTTTCATCATAAACTAAACCCACCCCCTTGCACAAAGGATAAAAGGAAAAAGGAAAAAAGAAATATTGTAGCAGTTTGATTTTGAGCTTTTTTTTTAAATGCGGAAGCATCATTTTCTGTTTGTGTTTTGCTGGTTTGTAGAAATTCATGTACTTGGGAGGGATTGTCATGTTGTGCGTGTACATAAGCTGGAGGCCTTCTTAGCAAGCTTTTAGTTCACTTTGTTGTCTGCAAGTGATTTATTTCCTTTTTCCAATTTTAGTTGCATTCTGCTGTACCGTATCTTTTTTTTTCTCTGATGTTGCTTAAACTTGTGCATTATTATTTTTTTACATTGCAATTGTTGTACTTTACCATGAATCAACAATTCTTGTTTCTTTACTTCTGTTGCTGACGTTGTACTTGCTTTGGTTTGGGAGGAAAAATGAATACGCAGCTGTCATTGCTGTATATATATATTACAATTGAATGTTGGATATTGGATCCCTCAACCTTAATTTCATGTCAATCTGAATGAAGGGATGACCTGAAATAAACGATAAGTATAGTTAAACACATAAAGCATAAAGGAGAATATTCGATGCCATCAGAAAATAACACCACGAGTTCTCAATCCAACAATATAATTTAGATCGACATTTGCAGATGGCCAGATGTTTGGCACTGGATATAAACATTCTCTGGTTTTAATGAAAAAGCATTTCGAATATGATGGCATAAATAAAATGTATATGCAGGTTCCTGAGCATGCCCTGACAAAAGAATGTATAATGGCCATATCGCTCTGCTCATGAGGGTCACTGTGTTTTATTTTCTGGGTAGAATAAACATGAATCCAAGCAGACTCCGTATATGATGCCGTAGTTGTAACGGTCATATTTGCATCTAATGCACCAAAATTAGCTTGTGGATTTTTAAGAAGGTTTTTGAGATTTTTTTTCTATTAAGTCTAATAAATTAGATTGGATGACATAGGTCATAGCTGTGTAATAGTTGCGACCAAGACAGCAAATCCTGAGTTGGTCCAAACTTTCAAGTGGCCTTTAAATTTAAATTTAGTCAAAGGCTCAAATACTCACTTTCTCTATTTGGGATTGGTATTTCTCTGATTCATCTTCGACAAACTACAATGAAAACAGCAATTTAACTTTCAAGGTCATCTTGTTAACTAAAGATGAAATGAGTAATTGAAAAGACCAAAGAGAAGGAAAAATGAAGATGTGATGAAATATAAGGCCAGGTGAAAAGGGTGTACTTGTCATGTAACTGTATAGACCCTGTTATACCATACATCTTTTGTCAATCCAATTATAGAGAGAACATGTATTTTCTTCTCACCAGGATCTTGTAGTGTATATTCCAAGTAGTACAAACCTAGGCATAAAATAATGATGTCAACTATTAACTTTAAGAAAACATAGTAAAAAAAGCACCAAGCATGTAACTAGAAAAAAACCATTTGCTGTTTTTGTATCGATTAGCTTTGCTGCCAACCCTGGAGGCCTTTGCCAGCTCCTATCCAATCCACTTACTGACAAATAAAAGTTGTTGTCAGTCAAGTTTTCACTACAAGTCCAGTTAGAATCCAGTAAAAACTTCAGTTCTTTACCTTTTCTCGATTGACATGTTTCTTTTTGTTAATATACAGAAACAGAAGAAAGTAAGAAAAAAAAGTGTCACCAGATTTTCTGCAAACTCATCCACTGAGCCAAAAGACTGGAGTCTGGTAAAATCACGGCTGATACGTTATCACAACACTCACTGCATAGTGCATACACAGAAATATGTCAGACATAAACAAATATATGGAATAGAAAATTTTACCAGAAAACTTTATAAGATGGTTATCTGGTACCGTTTGAATCCGAGGATTCTTCTGGATAGAATGCAGTAATTGACCTCACACCATCAGATTCACCAGCACCTACAGAACAGTCTGATTTGGAAAGATAAAATTAATGCAATGTTTCTTCATATGAGCTTATCATTTATAAATATGAATAGTAGTGGTACAACGAAAGAATTATGGTAAATTTGAAATCACCTTGAGGGATAGTCATGCGATATTTAAATGTCTCATCTTCATAAGGTTTGAAACTCCCCTGCACATCTAATCACCATTACCATTAATTAATAAAGTTATCTACCAGAAGCATCATATCAAATTCCAAACAGTGAGGTATACCAGTATCAGCAGAAGCTTGTCTTGCTAAAAATAACGAAGTAAAAGAAGCACCAGAGAGAACAGCTTCAAACAATGCCTCTCTTCTTCCAGTTCCGACACACGATACACCCCTGTATTATTTTCAGAACGCAAAATTCGTATCAATCAGCAATCATCCCTCGACATAACACATGCACACAGAAAATTAGATGAGATGAACCGTACCAGTGTGAGGCAGTGGAGGTCACATTTTGGACTGAGAAATCATAGCGGAGGCCTCTGGCGGAGGAATTGAGAGGAGGGGAGGGGGTGAAGCCGTGAAGAGAAGCGACGAGAGCCAATGCTTTTTCTAATGCACCGGTTACTGGTCGGAGCGGAAGCGATGACTGTATATTGAATTGTCGGGTTGCTGGTTAGAGTTGAAGGGTTCGGATTCTCTGCATCGCTTATGCGAGATCCACTCTGTACAGCATCACTGTCAGTGGTCCCCACAGTCCAGATGGTAGTCTTATTTCTCAGTACAGCTGTTATAATCGTAGAGAATCAATGCTGTAGGTTTAGCATTTGTTATAGCGCAATTCAAGTCGGATTCATTTGTTTACTTAAAATACTAAATAATTGATATAATTAAGATTGACTCTAGAAAAATATAAAAATGCAGAAGCGTTACTTAGCATATTGTGTTGGTTGATTGTCTCTCAAGCAGTATAACTAGATGGGACTCTATGCTATCCTTGTCCTTTAGCCTCGAATCGATCTCTTACGATTATAATCAATTAAGTTAAGTTCTATATGCATTCATGCCAAAATCTTGGTGAAATACATATAATGTCTTGAATATTAATTAATCACATTTAGCGGCATTTTCACATGTTACTCCTCGTAACATTAGCGACAGTACATGACATGTTGTAATTATATAACACGTAGTACAAACTTAATTTATTGAAATTGACGTCTTAATTCCAACATACTCCACAGGCTATGTCAGACACCGTGACACGTAAACCCAAAGGGATGCCCTCAGACCACATCTGGCTGGTGATCACCAGACGAATCTCATCACTCCCGCCGAATACATATAGTATTAAAATACGAGTCTACCTAATAAGATAACTAAACGCTATATGATCCTTTAAGAAAATTAAATTTCTTTTTTTAGTAAAATTTTCATATGAATTATGTAAACTTAAATATCTTGGAACATATTATTTAATACAAGTGTTAAGGTTTACTTAATTTGAAATATAAATTTAATTTTTTTATGATTCAAAACAAGATAACTTCAATTTTTAAGTACGCTTTTATGTGAGACCTCTCATTTATGCATATTTTGCAAATTTAATACAAAAGAATTTTGAATAAAATTAAATGTCAAGTTATCAACCTATAACATATATGATCAAGTTTTGTCAAATGTATTTTGTCAATACCAACAAACTAGAAATGATGAAATATGAATCCAAAAGAATGACATGCATAATGTAATACAAAATATATGTAATTCATTTAGTAAGAATAATATAAAATGATAAAAGTATAATTTTGACATCTATGGATACTTATATCATCATTAAAGTCAATGTTCTTGAAAGATGATAGATTTTAGATGAATTTGTACCAAAATGATATAATGCAAATTATATTCGCAATAAAAGGAAATAAAATGACACAATTAAAATATATGTATATTGTATATATTTTTGGAGTCAGGCTATGGTACTTACGTAAGCACCAAGCTCTTCCGTACTTACGATCATATCTCAAGTATCAAAATGCAAATGGACGATCCGAACCGTTGAAAATGTTGTTCATACTAAAATCTACTTGGAAACCGATTTTTTTATTTTTTTATTTTTTTTACTATTTTATCGGATGGGTAGAAATTGGTTAAATTTGAGGTCTGTATATCGTCAGATTATTCAATGTTCTATCCATCCGATAAAATATTAAAAAAATTGCAAAAAATAAAAAAATTGGTTTCCAAGTAGATTTTAGTGTGGACAATATTTTCAACGGTTCAGATCGTCCATTTGCATTTTGATACTTGAGATATGATCGTAAGTACAGAAGAGCTTGGTGCTTACGTAAGTACCATAGCCTGACTCTATATTTTTGTATAAAATATATGGTAAGAAGACTAATATGTTAAAATGAGGTCCTAAGTTCAAGTGCTAGTGCAGAAGCATTTTTAAATTCAAACTTTTGGACCTTAATCACTTTGCTAAAATCACAAGCAAGCAAGTATTAAGAGCAATTGAACAAATCAAACGATAAAGTGCATAGTAAAGAGAGAAAGAGATGGAGTAAAGAGTAAGAGAGATCAAGAGAATACAAGAATACACAATATAATGTGGTCCGCCCAACTTCCACGAAACTTTCGGAATCAAAATTTCTTTTCGGAACTGATTCCACTAGATAACCAATATTTTGAGAAAGCATTCGTGATTTTTCTGGTGCTCAATTATGTGAGGTTTGTGAGCAAAAATCAATATGTTTGACTTTTTCTTTTTAGAAAGTTAGTTAGAAAGACAAAAATGTGCGCCGAAGATTAGAAAAATGTTAGTTGAACCCTTTTAATAATAATTTATGTTGTAAAATGTCCGACAGTAAAAATATTGGTACGACATAACTACAAACATATTGGCCCAAGCGACGTGAAAATTTCAATCTAGTTGGGCACATCTGAACCGTCCATCCAACTTTCAAATCGATAACTAAATTTGTATGAAGCTTTTAAACATCGATGTAATAATAAAAATAGAACCATAGACCGGCTACGCAGTCTTCACGATCATGCAATTTTAACCACATAAGTAACTAGTTTGACATCAATTTTGTGAACTATAAAGTATTTATATGTGAAATCTTGAGCAGTTTTGGATAGTAGCTTAGTAGGCGAAACATTTAGAACGAGTTCGATTGCTTCTCATGCATAAAAATAGACACGAAAAGTGAACTGAAAATTATTGTGCACGTGAGTAATTTTTTCTTCCCCACGCATCAAGTAAGTAATTCGAACACGTCCTTGCTGCTCAGCCATAGGTAGAGTTTTCAAAATCGTGTCTGCGTGTCTGAAAATATCACGAAATGGCACGGGACGATAAGGACACGGCACGGTACTGTTCACGTGCCGTGTCTTAAGCGTGTCGTGCCTTGGTTTCCTACTATAGGACACGGCACGATACAAAACATTTATGAGGAGAGACACGGCACGACACGAGAACACGTCTAGACACGGTACATTTAGACACGACACAACACAGATAGACAAGCAATGACATAGATAGACACGGTAGGCACGGATAGACACGGAAGTTCAAATTATTTTGAAATCTTTTGCATTTATTAATTATTCTATTTTAAACTTTACAAATTTTAAAAAATAAACGTTTTGACACGAGTCACGACATAGTTAAGACACAGTTAAGACACGACATGTTTAGACACGACACGTTTAGGCACGACACGTTTAAAGGCGGCACGTTTAGACACGACACAGTTAGGCACGGAACGGTTAAGACACGACACATTTAGCCATGGCGTGCCTAAACGTGTGGTGTCTTAACCGTTCCGTTCCGTTCCCTTCCAACTTTTGGCACGGCACGGTAAAAATAATAAAATACTAATTGTGCTGTGCCAAGCCGTGTTTGGAACGAAACGGCACGAATTTAGAACACTAGCCATGGGAGATCACCAAATGAGCGGGCACGGGAAATGATTGTCCGAGTCACGATTTGTACCGGTACGAATTGCATGGATGTGACGGGTTAAACGGGGCAGGCTGGGACGGATTAGATTTGGGATGATGACCTAAATCTGTCCATTGACTCGTCGGGTTGGGCGGAACGGGTTGGGACAAGGCAGATACGGGAGGATCACGGGTTGGCGGGTTGGGACGGGTTGGAACAGGTTGAGACGGGTTGGAGCAGGTTGGGGGCGGGTTGGGGTCAGGTTGGGGCAGGTTGGAGCGGGTTGGGGCGAGTTACACGGGTCACGGGCACGGACGGAACGGGTTGGAGACGGGTTAGGAAGGGACGAGTTACCACGAGTAAAATTTCAAAGAACGATCCAAATCCGTATGAAACCCGCCCTTAACAAAAGTACGAACGAGCACGGATTGAATCCACAAACAAACACGGACGGCGCGGATCAAATTGACCCATGCGGGCTTGTCACATAACCTATAGTTTAATGGCAGATGCCAGTTGCATTTTATTTTATTAGACTTTTTTGGGTTTTATTGATATTATTGTCTCGAAATTTCTCTATTATCTTTTTCTTAAGTCTTAAAGGTTAGCAGATTCCTCTTCGATAAATTAGGCTTTTTCATGATAAAGGAGCCCCTACTTGGCTACTTGTAAAGCAAAAGAAGAAATTAATTGTATCGTTCTTATCTTCTGCAGAGAACATCCTTTTGTCTTGTGATCTGATTGGTGATATTTTGTTTTCGAGGATAAGCTTGACACTATTGGAAAGTAATACCTGAAATAATTATAATAAATTAAGATGAAGTGTCAATCTGTCAAAATTTGATAGATGTATAAAACACTGTAGATGATGTAATTGAGTACGCAAATTCTAAAATTAGGTACTGCTTAATTATTGTTTTTAAAAGACAAGTGACGGGGAGTGACATGTCCGTACATGTCACAAGAAAAAAATGTAAATATAAAGCGGCGAATAGTTAATTAATGAGGACCTTTTCAACGTGGAAAGAATATTATTATGTGCACATATTGTATAACCACAAAATAAAATATGATTTTTATCAAATAATTGAAATAAACTACATTCTAAGCTTCTCTTTTGTAACTTCATTCTCCTAGCCTAACGCGTATCGGATACGGCTTGGATACAGATACGTCTTGAGTACGGTGCGGGTGCATATCGGATAAGCCACGTGGTGTATTCAATTATTTAATATTATTTGACCGACGGATTCGGTCAAGATACGTTTTGGATACGTTTTGGATACAAATTGAGTTTTTTAGTAATATTAGATAAGCAATTGTGTATATTATATAATATTAATCACGCCACGTAATTTGTATAGTATTATTTTCGATATAACATGAACTCTTTTGTCAAGAAAGTGTTTAATCAAATGCTTATATTTTTTTTGTTATTTTATAAATATCAATATATATTAAAAAAAGTTGAATAGAAAAACAAATTTCAAGCATTTTAATATATAATATAATTTTTTATTATATATATATCCGCACCCGTATTCGCGATTTTTTAAATTGTCGTATCGCCGCACCCGCACTCGTGCAACACAACTTTTCATGAAAAAACGTGCGTTCAACTTTCAAAAAGAACATCTAAAAAAATTGAGATGTATATTTTTCGGATTTCAAATCAAACTCGACAAAATGGAAGAAGACTCGAATATGTACAGCTCGATATCTTATGATGTTAAAAAAAACTAATTACGGTCCCGGCGAACGTGACCGAAGTTGCTACAAAAAATATTAAGTATGCTTAGCATTTTTTAGGTTATCTTTGGAAGCAACTTCGGTCACGCTTGTTGGGACTGTAATTAGTTTTTTTTAACATCGCAAGCCATCTAGTTATAGATATCTGAGTCTACTTCCATCGTGTCGAGTCTGATTTGCGATCAGAGAAATAAGTGATTCAAAATTGAATCTGATGCAAACTCGTGATAAAAATTACTAATTAAGACATAAATTGAAGATGATGTCAAATTTGAGATGCACACTCTGATCACAAATCAGACTCAACGTGGTGGAAGTAGACTCGAATATCTACAGCTCTGTGACTTACGACGATAAAAAATTTAATTACAGTCCCGACGAGCGTAGTCGAAATTGCTACAAAATAGAAAAAATGCTAATCATACGTAATATTTTTGTAACAACTTCGGTTACGCTCGTCGGGACCGTAATTAGTATTCTTTATCGTCACAAGCCATCGAGCCGTAGATATCCGGGTCTACTTTCATCGCGTCAAGTCTGATTTACGATCTGACGAATGTGCATCTCAAATTTGAATCACCCAGTGGAAGTATACTCGGATATCTACAGCTCGATGACTTGCGACGATAAAATAAACTTAATTACTGTCTCGACGAGTAAAACTGAAGTTGTTACAAAATTTATCTAAATACAACCCAACTCATGAATTAAAATATTAATATTTTTAATAATAAAACATTCATATACAAAAGGTTGAATTATTTTTATAACTGACCTGAAAAATAAAAAATAACATCTATAACTCTGGATCAAATCTTTGACAATAATGACTCTATTTTTTAACATTCACGTTCGCATGTTAACATCTAGACGCATTCGTTCAGGAGAGGCTGCAGGGTTTTGGGGAAAAATAAAAGAGGCCAGGGTTGGCAACCCCGGTATATACTTTTTTCCCTATAGGACTGCGCACCGAACCCGGTCTATTGAATTTATGGCATTTGAATTGCAATAGACAGATGCAAATAAAGGACGGAATTAGCAATAACGTCCTTTCCTATAGCCTGCATTGTCAATCCCGTCCTTTTCTAAATTTGAAGCTTTTAAACTAATCTTTATGTTTAATTATCTTTTATTTATATAATTTTTATTTATAAAAAATTCGGGAGTTATCCTCTAATTTGACTTCTAAAATTTCGACGGATGACATAAATAAATTGCACAGAGTTTGATGTATTACATATTTGATCTTTTAAATCGAATATGACGGTCAAATCATAAAATAACATAATCATGTTTTTCAAAAAATAACAGCGGATATAAAATCGTAATAGATAAGTAGAGTACGCGATTAGTTTGTTAGATGCGAATAACAAAACTTGCTTTTGTATGAATCGCAGAGGATGAAGAACAAGTAGATAAGGTCATAAGGATGATGTTCTCTGCAGTACACGTGCGGTGCAAGCGAAATTAAACTACATTCGATTTGCTAGCTAATTCTTGCTCTCTACTCATTTGCTAGCCACCTGACCTCATTAATATTTCCGAATAGTAACACCTAGTGCTTGCAATAATCACAGCCAGCATTATGCTTAGATCTGTCGATGATCAGTCGTTTAATCGGTTTTTTTTTTCGTTTCGTTTCGTGATAAATGAAACAATTATGATCAAAAAAAATTCTTTCGTTTAAATAACGAAACGGTTAACGAAAATGTCACACCCCAGAAAATATAAGTAGACTAGGGATGCGGATCCCGCCACGTGTACCTACCTTCTAGTACACGAAAGGCTTATTTGAATATTAAAGAATGAGATGAAGATAACAAAATTCTATTTATTAGAGGAACAGCACACATATTTCACACAATACATTAATATCCAAAAGTCATATTTTCGTTAATATCAGCGTCTTTTTTACAAGAGGTACAGCAGAAGCAAAGGAAAAAATAAAGATACATACATAAGAGGACGGTCTCACCAAAGGTCGTAAGACCGATCCTTACTAACCTACTACAATAACTAACCTAATAAGAAACGAAAAGATAGGCAACATGAGGGAATATATCAAAACGAAAGACGCCGGAGAAACTCCATCCTAGCACGCTCCTCAGGGACAGCAAAAGACTGCTCACCTGAACCCCACAACCAACGTGGAAACGTGAGATATAAATCTCAGTGCGGATTAAGGTCCAGCCTTTGAGTTTATACCATTTTCTAAGGTAGAACCTAAGCCAACACTTGGTATGTTATTAAACACTTTTAACCCAATTTACTATTTCACTTTTAATAATCTATACCATACTTATAATTAACCTACACCATGAAATTCTACCTACGAGGTTAAAATCGTATAAGACACCCAAAAGAACAAATACATAGATAGGTAATCATATAATACGAATTGTGTCAATTTAGCACCCGAAAAGAGATCCCAATTTGTAGGACACAGAAACCCGCCCTCAAGCGGGCGCTACTACGAAGACCGGAGCAGCCCAACTTACAAACTCAAGGATCGCCAAGCGGGTGCGCCGGACGATGCATTCGTATCCGGGCTGCCCAACTTACAAACTCAAACGTGGTTAAGCGGACTTAACCACGTTTAAGCGAGCGCGCCAAACAATACGATTGCACCCGAGCAGCCCAACTTACAAACTTGGACTTAATTCTGAGAATCCAGGGTGGAAACGCCCTGGGCGATATGAGTGACTGAGGACAGTACACTCACATATTTGGTCAACACGAATTTCTGTGTCCTACCTCACCAAAGGATAAAACCAAAGAAAGAAATCGACCTCAGTTGCCATACGGAAATAAGGAACCGACTACCCGTTTTAAAGAATATAATAAAATGGGAACTCTCTGTACCAACCAGGGGCCAAAGGAGGAAGTCCTTCGAATATTAGAAGATCTCGAAATATCGGCTAATAGAGAATATATAAAGAACGGAATAGCTCCAATACCTCACATATGGCACGCACACTCTAAAACTGAGACGCCGGCCTTATTCACTCAAACAGAGGAATAGAATATAAATAGATAGGTAATATGGAGATTAATACTAAAACTCTCAAATGGCACTACGAGTTCATCAAGTGATGAGCTCGCTGGTGAACATTAGTCGGATGTCCTTAAGGACATCCCGTTGAGAATATCCCATGGGCTATGTCAGACACCATGACACATACTCCCTCCACGATGCCCTCAGACTACATCCACTCTAAGGTTCACCGGCCCGACACTCAACACTCCCGACGTAATACATATAATATTGAATACGCATCTACCTATAGATATCTACTAGCCTATACGATCCATATATCGAATCTCACGTGCAATATGAAATGCAGATGACATGCAATGCAGGTTGGTCTCAATCAATTGGTTACAGGTATGTACGTATGACAGTTCAAGTTCTACGGGCCTGTTTACATATGTTGGAAATTGTTGGTACCTCAATTCAGATAAAGAAAAAGAAAGGGTATGGCCTGGTTCCTACAACCTAGACAAGGGTATAAACCCTAGGAACCCGCACCTGGGAGATATGGAGAGAAGCGTAGAGCAGACTCTACTCCGGAGGCGGCTCTGATCCGTCCGTGTCTGAGTCAGCGATGACGTCGTCAGCAGCAGCCTTGTCCGCGAGTGGATACGAGTCGGCTAAATCTCCTACTTTGACGATGGGGGTTTTATCAGTTATTTGTTGTTGATTTAGTGAGTAATTAATCAGAAACATAGTCTATGCGTTGAGACGTCCTTGATGCTCCTAACTTATTTTAGTTAGTACTCTTACTTGATCAATTTACCGTGCAGTGTCCTTGCTGCACGGCGAGTGGGTGTGAATCATGTCACTATTCCTTTACTTAATTTCTGTGAAGTTTTAAGTTCTTACTACTTCCCATTTATTTTGACGTCAAGACGATAGTCTACAGAATAGAAATAAAAGGACATCACGAGGAAAACATGTTATAAATTCAACTACTTTTAGTTGGACTTTTAATTAAACTAAGTAAAGAAGAAAGTAAAATATTCTAGTAGTTATATATGCATATTGTTATTGTGCTTATATAGAAATTGATAAATATATATATATACCTATACTATATTTAACTTGTTTTATAATTAATTTATTATATTATTATAAATATTTAATTAATTTAATCGTCACGTATAATTGCAAGTCACATGTCATTAACTCAGATACGTTGTCGTACCTATACAACTATCCTACTCTATAGCTACCTCGAATAATATCCGTTAATATTATTTTGTGCTAAATATAGTATAGAAAAATACATAAAAACACAAGTTGGTCAATTTTAATTAATTATGTGTTTGTGTGTGAATCCTGAGGGATCAGAAGTTCGTACTCGTGCGTCATAGCCGTAGCTCGTGCTACACGGACTTTTAAATCGTCATTTCCCCATAATACCTTTCTCGGTCCTTTTTCTACCTCGGGTCTAGTTAATGGGTATTATGGGCCAGGCCGCCAACCGTGTAATATATGTTTTATACCCGACTCGGCCTAGTTGGGGCCCAAGCCCAACAATACTCATAACTTTATTTATCTGCTTATAAGCTTATTAATTCTTGCCTTGTAGTAACTTGTTGAGTCCATTTAGGGTTCATTTGATTAAAAGCCCAAGAGCCCATGTGTCCAATTGTTTACTTTTAAGGATCTAAATAAAGCCCATTAGAATTTACCACGCATAATACCTCTACTGGGCCAGTCATCACCTCTGGCCCAGTCTTTATCTCTTATCAGCAAATCGAGTATCAACACAGCAAGGTTAAACAACAAGACAACAAAATAAGGTTAACTCAACAAACCTCCCCAATCATCCTGGCACATCCCAGTTCACCCAAAGGTCAACAGATCAAATCACATGTGCTAATAATCGATTTTCAACCCAGAAACAAATCGGTTTCCATTAATTCCCTCTTGAGTGCACAATTCAACATTTACCAGCAACATCACCCTATCATAGTTCAATGTGGTGCCAGTACTAATAATAGTAAGAAGCAAGTAGTCATAGCACAGAGCAGCGAAGTGCTCACAAAGTAACAGTAAGCAAGAATAAACAATCAGCTCAAAGAACACAAAGCACAACAACGACACATCAAGCATCAAGTTTGACTCAGTAGAGCACAAAGTAAAAGGGCAAACTACTCTAGAATATAGTTTCGGGTTGTTACCAGTAACGAAATCAGAGAGGCAGCGACGACGGGGAGCACAGCAAGCAAGAACAAACACTCGAGTTTCCTCGGCCCCCACCTCCTCTCCTTCTTCCCTCTTTCTTTCTTCCGAAAAATATTTCTGTTCTTATCGGCGAAAAATACCCTTTTTATATTATCTAAGTACTCAGCACATGAGATTTCAAAGAGGGGAAGAGGAGGTGCTGCTCGAGGTATTTATAGAGGGTTTCAATTGATAAAAACGAGCTAGTGTTTGCTGACGTGGCGCTTGCGTGCCTCCTTATTGGCTGAGAGGTCTCGTGGCTCAGGGGTTTTCGAGGACACCCAGGGTCAGGGAGGACGACACGAAAAGGTAAGTGGAGGGGAAATACTCGAGTGTCCTCGCGAGAGTCGCGTGGTGATAAGATGGCTGAGCGGCTCATAGTCGAGCAAGTGGTCTAGATCGTATTTTCTTGACAGAGGTGAGGTGACGCGCGACCGAATGAGAGATCGGTTCAGTTTCGAGATTTTGAAAGAGAGAGAGAGTAAAGAGGGAAGTGTGAGAGTCTGAGAGATAGGGATGGGAGGCAGAGAGGGAAAACGGGAGAAAAAGAAAGAGTGGGGAGAGACAGCGCAATAAATGCGCGGAGAGAGAAGGAGAAGGAAAAGGATAATAGGGGTAGAGGTTACACACGCGTTTGCTCTTTATTGGCTAATGTTCAAAACCGGGGCAGGGATTTCTCGGACTCCAAGCTGGTCTTGGGTGAACCCCAAGGCGGTTTTCTGCGTGGGAGAGGGTGTGAGAGGGTTCCCTAGGCGCGAGAGATTCGGTGTGGCAAGTTTCATGTGACTAATTCAATTATTACCCGTTACCTTTCGTTTGTGACTCGTTTCGTGCCTTACTGGGGAACGAAGTCGTTCAGGATCGAGGCGCGCCTATCAGGGCTTCGATCTTTTCTGCCTGGGTGTGCAAGCTTCCCCTGTGCTCGCTGCCTTGTGGCCTTTGGTGCTGCATGTCACGGTAACGCTGCCCGTATTGTTCGAACGGGTCATCTGAGTCGCTATGTGAATGGACACTAGACCTCTAAAGTTAATAATGCCGTTCGGATCTAATAAGGTCAACAACAATTTTTTTTTTTGTGTTCATTTTAGTATAATAAGTGTGATTCAATATGTACATAAGTTAACTCATTGTAGGTCGCTAAATATATCTATTTATCTCATAAATAAATATTATATATATACATATATATATATATATATATATTCTTTATTACTGTATTAGTAAAGATATTTGCTTACAAATATTAGAGTTTTGTTTATTTTTAGTTTATAGACTAATTCGTTGTTATGTTAGTTAATTGTACTTATAGCGGTCAAAATTTCATTATTTCCCTTTGTTGTTTATTATTATGTACGTTTATTTAAAAATTTATGAACTATTATATATGTATATGTATATATAAGTTATATTTAAATTTTTATCTATGTAAGTTTTATTAAATTTCATTTAATTAACTATTTGACTGTTCAAAGCTTTTACGGGTTTCACAGAAAATATATTGATTCGTGGTCGTTTGTTTCATAGTTTCGTTTGTGGCTGTGTATTATTAGAATTGTTTTGATTTCAAAAAAAAAAAACTATGCTGGGAGAATGTGATGAGATATGAGATGAAGGATTGCTCGAATGAGGAGATGAATGATTTGATTTCTGTGTATGGTTATAATCGTTCACCACCAGTTCCTGATTTGCTTTAGTGTGATGAGAGAGGAGATGAATGAAGAGCGAAGAGAATGAGTTTGATCGTTCTGTTTCGTTCTGATCGTTTTGATCTTTTTCTTTAACAAAACAATTAACAAAACAAAATTTCTTAATCGTTCATTAAACAAAACGATTAACGAAACTACCATCTTTCGTGATCGTTACGCACGTTAGTCAGGTCTAATCATGCTCTCTTTTATATTAAGAACCCCTTCTTAGTTTAGTGGTTAAAAACAATAACTTCTAAGTGAAAAATTTTGAGTTCGAAATTCGAACAGAAAATTTTTAAATCATTTAAATTTAGATAGTTGAACTCTCATCTTTATCTAAAAAAAAATATTGTTGATATTAATTATCAGGCACATATTAGTCTCGACATTACTTTTAAGCCAAGCCACTAAATTATAGAAATATTGGAAGATTTATATGTCGGAAATGAATGAAACCTACCAAAATTAATAAGACTATTAAATATAGACAGCAAGAAAATTTAACTTTTTAAATAATGGAACTCACATCAACTTTTTTTTCTCTCCTTTGTATATATATGTGATGTACACATGGTCTAGACTACATTCTAAATATTGTAATTCAAATTTAAAAATTATTTTGATGATTGCCAATTTTATATATTAATTTATTGCCATTTCTAAATCAGTAGGCAAATGACCTAATGAATTTCACAACCAATAGAATTTTTTTTAACAGGACACTAAGATTGTACAACTAGATAATATATCTCATAAGATTGCTATATAATGACCATCCATAAATTGACAAGACATTTAATTCTATAAATTGCAACGATTGAGACTAAAATATTTTCTATTGCGCTCCTTAAAAAAATGTATATATTAATATCAATAAATTATTTTATTATTATGAATCTTGCTGGTGAAATTTGAAGAGTTGTGGTACAAGAATAATTTGATGGGTCTGGTCACACAACACGTTACAACGCAACAAATGTCATTTTTTATTCATTTTTCATAAATTTACAACACAAATAAATTAGAAAATAAACTTGACTCTTCTCCTGAAAATAGTTTTCATTGAGCTTGAATTTCATACCTCTTCAGTCTTGTGTCTTACCACTATACTAAATTATGCTCGACACAACGAATGACCTACTCGGATTAATTGTAGAGAGTGGAGATTTGAAACACAAATCTCAAAGCATTGCTGAATCGATCGGATGGTCAACCTTGCATACGACACTTGGTCGTGTGACACTCGATCTCATTCCATAATTTAGCGAGTTCGTCAACAAGATTTAACTCAATTTTACAACTTTTTTTGAGAAAGAAGTGGGGTTTTTTGACACAAGTCTCAAATTTAAATATAAAATTCTCTAAAAAATGCTATTATTAGATTTCAAACTTGTGATCTTCTTTTAGAACAACATTGATCTTAATCTCTAGATCAATAGCTCGTTCTTCTCAAATTTACAATTTAGTATTAGTAATTCGTAAAGGGTCGTTTTATTTTTGGTGTGTAAGTGTGTAACCATCGGAAAAGAAAAATGATTTGCTTCACATAATGACATTCTCATGATATTTCATTTTTTTGGAGCTCATGATATTTCATTTATTTTTAGAAAAAGTGAGATCTTTGTTTCAAATTTAATTCAAATTTTGATTTAAAATTTTTCAGAGCAGAGTTTGAACCCGCGATCTCTCTTTAAAAGAACATTGATTTTACTCACTAGATTAAGAGCTAGTTCTTTCTCATAATATTTCATATTATCCGTACAAAAGAAATTGAAAGACATGATTGCCAAAGAGTAATAATACCGAAGAATTTATTTTGAAAATGCCCTACTATCCTTAGAGAGGAAAGAGCTAGTAATAATTTTTTTTTTTTTTGAGAGAGAGATCGATGAGTAATTATGAAGGTGATTAGCTAAACACTATCTAGTGCAGTGATGAGGTAAGTCTCTAAAAGAAAAGTTTGTGATTCAAGCTTCGTTAGAGGTTATTTTTAAGAAGTCTTTTCGAATTTATTTTCTAATTTGTTTGTTAGTGTGTTGTAAGTCTACGAACATAAATAAAAAAAAATGAAGGTGATCAGAATAACTGTAAAGGTTTAGAAAATAAAATTACATTGCATCAAAATGAAAATATAAACACATTAAAGCAAATTCGGCGTGCTTTACCTGCCTATTTCAGTTCTAAATTTTCTATGAAGGTCTCCTACACGAGAGAAAAAAATGAAAAACACTAGTAGGAGTGGGTGAAAAAGAAAAAAATATAGAAAAAAAGGACGTAACAAATATTTAAGGGATCGAGTTTTCCCCAATTTCTAACCTATCTGACTTTCTTTTGCTTGTGAAACTCTGCAAAATAAAAAAGGGCAATTGGGTTTCTCTATTTCTCCCGTAAAATACCCTTCTTTTCCACACTTTTTAGTTATTCTGTTAGAAACTCCAGCGATTTACTGAATTTTCAGTTAAAATTTGGGAAAAAGGGGTAAATATTGTGCGTGACATGTAGAGTGAGACTTGCAATTTTTCTTGATTTTTGCCTCAAAATTGGGTGAAGTTTTGGTGTTTTCATCTAATTGGTTGGCTCTATGGAGCAACAAGATAAGGTTTTTACTATTTAGAACTTTTGGAACTCCTTTTTCTTTTTTCTTTTTTTCTTTTCCTCTATTATTTTTCGTTTCTCTCTTTTTTTCCCTGTTCTAAGGGTTTTCATACCATGAATGCCGTGTTTCTTCTCCTAGTTTTATGAGGAAGCTAGTGATTTAAGTTAGGTGTTCTCCAATCTCTTCGTCAAGCACCTAAACCCACTGTATGGGATAATTCTGTTTAAAGGTTCAAAATTTTCCATTTTTAGTTTTTAAAATTTATTCGCATAATATAGTGCTTGGCTTTATAACGTTTGATTCTAGACTGGAGTTCCAATTCTTTTGGAGGTTTGTGTCTCTTTAAAGCCGAATTCTCTTTTCATCACAAGCTAATTTTTCTGATGGAAGTGAGATCTGAGCAAGGAATGGTACCGGGTTCAAGTCAGGAACCCTTTCAAAGCCAGTCACCTCTGCAAAGCATGAGGCTTTCCTATGCACCAGATGGTACCATCATTTACAAGCCAATTCCGTCCACAACTCAGACCCCTCCATTTCAACCCAGCACTGGAAGTGGCAGTGGGGCCGCTCCATCAAGTGGCACCACCACTGCCCCGTCCAGCGGTGGCGGTAATGGGACCTCTTCGCATGGTTTGACTATCAGTATGGGAGGAGATGCGGTTAAAAAGAAGCGGGGCCGGCCGAGGAAGTACGGGCCTGACGGGGCCATGCCTCCTGGATTGGTGCAACAACAGAGTGGGGTGGGTCAGACTGGGGTAGAAGGGCTTTCTCCTCCGTTGGCTAGTGGAGCGGGTAAACCAGTTTCTTCAGCTCCACCTGATGGGACAAAGAAGAGGGGTAGGCCTCTTGGGTCTACTAACAAGAAGCAACAAATTGCCTCCCCACTTGGTATGCTTTTTCTGTGTGTCATTGTGTCTGCACCTGTTTCTTCAGTCTGTGTTAGTAAGTCCACGTTGAAATGGTTTCCATTAATGTGTTTTATTTGATTTAATATTTGTTCTGCTGTTGTAGCTTTATCCAGTAGTTCTTCACGAGTCTGAGAAATATGGCACCTACGATTAACTTATTTTTTTCTGGTGGTTCCCGGTTTCTAAATGCAATAAATTTGATAAGATAGTTGCTTTCCATGTAAACATTTGAAGCCCACTCAATTGAACCTTTGAATTTGCTAATGGAAAAATCAATAAACTATTTCAGGATCAGTTGGAATCGGATTTACACCACATGTTATTACTGTCAAAACCGGAGAGGTACTCTTTCTATTTTCTGAAATTAATGCCATGTCTTATTCACATGACAAGAACATTGTTTCCAAATTTTCATTCTGGTTTTGTTTGAATTTTTGGTAGGATGTCTCGTCAAAAATAATGTCTTTTTCTCAGCATGGACCACGAGCAATATGTATCCTTTCAGCAAATGGCGCCATTTCAAATGTGACACTCAGACAAGCTGCTACCTCTGGTGGAACTGTAACTTATGAGGTTTTTATTTAATTGTTGCATCTATATCCTGGTATGAAGATGCTGAACCATCCATTTTATCACGTGGAATTCTGATTTTTTGGGTTGTCTGTTTTGTGGGATTTGTAGGGTCGGTTTGAGATATTGTCGCTATCAGGATCATTTCTACTGTCTGAGAATGGGGGTCAGAGGAGTAGAACAGGGGGTTTGAGTGTCTCGTTGGCAGGCCCCGATGGCAGAGTCTTAGGTGGTGGTGTTGCTGGCCTTTTAACAGCAGCTTCTCCTGTCCAGGTCTCCTTTAATGTCTCTTATTCCCTTAATTAGCGCACGCACACGAACACACAGTTTGTAGGAATGTATGTATTATTGGTTGTACTGAGTATGCATAAAGGTACTTTTGTATGCATGAAGCTTTTACATTATACTATAATTTTTGCATGTTGCAATGCATGAGGGTTTTCAAGTTGTAGATATATTATTCTTTATATGCTGGTACAGTTCTGTCTTACATACAAAGAATAAGATCTTCTGGAGCATTCATATATGAAAGAACTGGACAACGAATAAAAGTTTGTGATCTGGTCAAATAGTTTAAAATGTGGATAATGTCTGAACTATTAATGCATAGAGTTTAGTACTTTATACTAGTTATATTATGAATTTATAATTGGTGTCAGCATGTTTCAGCATGTGCCTGAGGGCAGTGGACAAGTTCCTTCGGTTGTCATCAGCTTATTCTTACCTTTTAATAAATCTGTTGAGCTGTCAATGAAATGGGTTAATCTGCTTTTTTACGCTTTCACTATACCTGTTGATCTGTTTTTTTAATAACATCGGGATTACAAACATTAACAATAGGTCCTACATTTCATTAACAGGTTATAATTGGGAGCTTTGTAGCAGATGGAAAGAAAGAGAAGAAGAAACACAGTGCCATCTCAGAGCCTGGATCCGTGTCTGTTAAGCTTGTGCCAGGTGGCGGTTCAGTGGGACCCACAAGCCCGCCTTCAAGGGGAACACTCAGCGAATCTTCCGGTGGACCCAATAGTCCGCTTAACCAGAGCAATAATAGCAGCCAACATGGCTTTTCTAGTGTGGCTTGGAAATAAATAAAAATGTTCAAAAAGAGTAGAACTCAGTTGGCTCTGTCAACCTAGGTGTAGCAGTAGAAATGCGGAGTTGTTTAGCTAGATATGCTTAAATTTATTGTGCAAACCTGTGAGAAACTTAATTAGCTTCGTGTTTCTGTAGGTTAATCGATTATTATTTATACCTTGTACGAAGAATATTCTATTTAGCAGGTTATAATAAAAAAATAAAATTCACTTGTATTAGTTTATTAGAATTTGTTAAGTATAGTTTGTTGTATAGAAGACAGTTGCAAGTTCTTTTTAGGTATACTTTTGTGATGCATAATATTTTGTACATCCAATTGATGGAAGAGTGAAAATGTTGCGCCAAAATTAACATTTTCTAACCGTTGCTATAATGTTAAACTTCAGGGGATAACATATATATTAGTGGAAATGTTTCTCCAAAACAACTAATCATTGTAAACAATTCTTTTGTTCAAAGTTCAAACGGAGCAATTTGACAAAGTTCTCTAAATCCCAGCTTAACAAAACTTTTTGAAGTATCAGACAATTTCAGAAGGGTAAACGCATGAAGAGAAAAGGTCGCACAGGAACATATATTTAAGTAGTCAGCACAATGCTGACAGTGACGATCTGAGTTGCTGAATACTGACAACTAGATCAAAATTATACCAAAATTAAGGTGTTATTGAGATAACAATAAAAAAGAAAAGAAAGGACAAGTACATACGATTGTCTGTTTAGTGGAAACCATGTGTGACACTTACCTACTCAGGTGCCATGTCAGGGTTACACATCTTATTACAAATTGCATAACTAAAAGATATATTAAAAAGTTGCATAACTAATGGCCAGCCAAGCATAATAAATCTGCCTTTTTACAACATTTCTAGTGTTAGCTCCATGATGGAGAAGCATATAAAATATTATGCATCTCACAGTAATTATTCCCCTGAGATTTATTGTTCAGAAACCTGACCACAATGCAACTTATATTACAAAAAGAAATAATATCATAGCCTGTTACTACTTTTTAAAGAAAATGCGATCAACAACATCAACTGGTAAAGCATAAGCTGGGTCGACGGTCTTCAATCCAGGGTATTCCATAAGTGATAGCCCTGTTGATCATCATTAATCAGAAATTTAATCTTATTAACATTTACAATAATAGCAAAGGGAATACGTGAGCACCTGCAACACCAAAAAAAGTATGGAAGATGTCAACTGCATTATCGGGCCTATCTGAGATCCCTCCTTTTTCTCTGTCCTGAATGTCACAGTAAAAATGATAATGAGTTAGTTATTTCTTCTATAAAACAAGGTAAGGCCATGATTACCAGGACCAATAAGTACTGTAAAAAGCTGCAATGACGTAACAACTTTTCTTATGGTTAGCTTGAACTCGTATGGAAAACTATGCAAGATACTGGGAAGAAACTCGTATGGAAAACTATGCAGGTCTGGTATGAAATGAGTGCTGTACTGATTAGTAAAAGACTAATCCCAGACCTGGCAGTTTAAAATAAACTTGGAGAGCTTAGCTTTGTCGATCCAATGCACCCGGTCAATCATTATCAAGCTGGACAAAACCCACCAAGAGTAGCACACCTATGAATTCCAAAATTCAAACTTGGTCGATGAAATACAAAAGTTATGACAAAGAAAAAATTCCAATAGCAGAACAGCTTACATCAGTGAGTTTTTCAGGGCGTCCATTTAAACCACCATCTTTACATTGGCGCTCACAGAGCCACCAACCAAGCAGATCTCTGTCTATGTGATGAAGTGACCCTGTTATTGCAAGAGCACCAACGCAGCAAAATACTACAATGCCACCAACAAATGTGAAACATCAGATTATTTACATTTGGTCTATATTCAGTTTAAGCCAAATAGAGGATATTGCAAATAGTTATTATGCATATCAAAGAACACCCATGATATGTGCCATTCTAAAAGACACCATAACTAATTTCAGCAATAACTGCATGTCAAGAACCAAAATAGGAACTCTTGACCCGTCTTCCAATAGTTGCGACATACTTCAACACATCCTGACTTCACATTAGGATTGAACAAAATAATATATTTCTAAATTAAGTCGCATCTCCCTCAATTCCTTCTTCCAACTTACTGTCTTATTTCCAAAAAACCTAACAAATGATAAGTGATAAAGATTTACAGAAATTAAAGTTAAGATTTATTATTTACTGTTCCTTATCTACTGATGTTTTTGAAAGTACCAAAAGTCATGGGTGCTATATGAAAAAAGGGAAAAACAGTGAGTGGTTTTGGCCAAGACCTTGAAAGTTATCATAACAAACAAATGGAGGAAGTGGAAAGATGGAAGCATACTCTGTCCAGCGTGAGACTCTCCACCAGGTATACAGCCGAATCCACCATCCAAATTTTTGCAACTAACAATATAATCTACGGCCTTTTGTACATTTATTTTGCTTAGCTGGTGCAGTAAGGATAGACAGCATATTGCAATATATGAGAACCTATATAGACGGGGACTATTAGTATACAATGCACCTGATCTCATAGAAATAAGAATATTTGATACCAGAACTGGGCAGTTAGCTCTTTTTTGAAATTCTAAAAGGATAATAATTGGGTTCAGTGCTGTTACGAGTAAACTGGGAACATATATACTGGCTGATACGACAATCTGAGGATACAAGACCAAAAAACAAAACAAAAAAGAAGAAATAAGCAATCAATTTCCAACCTTGTGTCAACCTCACCCCACATATCCCCAGAAAATGAGCCATCTTCGTTCTGAAGACCGACAACATCTTATTATGCTTTAAGAAAAACAGGAGCTTGTATTATTTTACAGATATCATCAATAAAGCATAGGATGTAACTATATGAATAAAACAACCTTTTGCCATTCACAACATTCATAATATTTCACTGAAAAGGATACAATCTGACACCTTTTCTACATCAAGCACATCGAGGCGATCCAAGAGAGCCAAAACCTGCACTGCACTAAGCGTGTAAAGAAGGTGGGGGTCATGACCTACATTCCCGCCGAAGCCACCTACAATCAACAATTCAACAAAAAAGTTTACACCTTTAATTATACCAAATATTTACACACTTAAGCTCATAATGAAATTCAGACAGTTAATTTACCAGAATCTTTGTCCTGACAGCTCATGATCCAGGTTACAACATCGTCAGGTTTAACTGATCCAATTTTGTGCATGAGGTCAAGAGAAGTGAGGCCCCAGTAGGCGCCATTCAGTCTCAGATGCTCCATCACCAAAGATTCGAAATCATCTTTCCTCTGTTACATTTAGTTTCATCGCCACTAAATTAGAAAGGGAACAAGTAGAATTTGAATCTTAAACAACAAACCTTTTCAACGGAAAGTATGTATTCCGTGTGCTTCTCTACGGCCAGTTCTCCCATTTAATTCAATTGGATTATCCCTGAGAATTGCTAATCTATCCTCGCACTGTAATATTTCTCCCTGAAAAATTCTTCTTCGAAAGTCTTCACTGCATAATTACACAAGTAGTGATAGTGGATCGGAGCAGTAAACACGAAATGCGAGGACAGATGGAGAGCCGATCATGGATTCTTCTAGGGAAACTGGAGAGACGGAAGAGACGGAGCTACCGGAATCGCTCCGCACAGGATACGCTTTCGGGAGAGTAGAGGGAAAATATCCTCTGGTGCACATTTTTTGCAACAGAGAGGTGCATTTTTATTCGGACCGTCAGATTGAAGATCAACGCTCAGTCGTCAATGGTATGATTTAGGAAATTTTTGTGCTATTAAATCAAAGTCGTTAAAATTAGATCGGACGGTACAAATAAATAGTGCACCAAGTGGTGCAAAAATTACACCTTCGAGAAGAGTGCTCACTGCGCCTACAAAATTTGTACCGTTAGATTGGGTTTGGACGGCTGACCACCAATTATATAATTCAAGAGGACTTTTGTAATATAAAATTATATCCGTTCAAATACAATCGGACGACCTATATTTTACGTATGCCATCTGCAACTCTTAAAAAAGTGCAGAGAATTTCGTTCCTTCGAGTAGAGGGAACTTGAAAGAGAAGGTTAAGGTTGAAGCAGGCCATGGAATACTGGAATGGGCCATAAATAACAGGCTGAAAGGTTTTTAAAAAAAACCCACTTCTTCTCAAAAAAAAAATGAAGCCCGTTTAGAAGCTAATTCCCTTTTTGTTGATTTAAGGGATGATGTTACTGTATGGTGTTAATAGTAATATCTCACGTTTATTCGTTTTCTGTTTATCTTTTTATTTGTCAATTACAATCAGATATCGTCGATTATAAATATATATACTAACAATTTTGATAATTTTTTATTTAGTAAAAATAAAAGATTGATCATTTTTGTGTGCAAATCTACATAAACACATGCAAAATGGTTAAATTCTATAGTTGACGATTGTATGTATTCAGTTAAGAAATATTTGATTGTAATTGACAAATAAAAATATGAATGCCTAAGGTCTCCGTTTGTAGATCCTAACTACCTGACATATTTTATGCCAACTTGGTATGCAGATAGAATTGAATAATCAACTAAAAATGAAGTAAAAGAAGAAGAATAATCAACTAAAAAGCACTGTTGTTAAAGTTTGCTACAATATCAATCAAGCAAATACATATCATCAATTAAATGGACCCTGTCCTTCCACAATGATTCAACCAAGAATAGCATTGTCAATTGACTAGGACTTTACTTTGCCTTTTCTTTTTAATTATTAAGAGAAGATGCAGAGTTCGTCGCATTTGCATCCGGTGGGATACCCGATCCGAAAAGATCACCAAAATATCCTGCTTCCTCAGTTATATTCGTTGTCCGTTGCGTAAAACGCTGCCCATTTCGTATTACAGAAGGACTGATCCTTTCGGGAGATACGGATCCAAGTTCATCTTGTGTTCAAATTTTTGGTTGGTGACAAAAATATACATATGTTCCTTGCATATTCAATGAAGGATTAATTTGGCTCTCATACAAAAAGTAAAAATAGAAAACAAATATAGTAAAATGATAAACAAAGATTAACTGTAAATCTTATTGGCCATGCTGAGGATAAGTTTTGCTTGGCCTAGTTGCCTACTGATGTAATTATTGTAAATTGAAATGTAATGAAAAACAAGTCTATACTAAAGGAGCACATGTTTTTTAGCAGGACAATTAACAACCTAAAAAAAAAATAGAGATGAATATAAGATCCATTATATATATCATTTATAAAAAAGTATCCATTATATATAAGCCTTAGTGACTTGGGATATATATGTCATATGTCATATGTAATTAAGTCTTAATTTAAGCCTTGTTAAAAGAAGCTATAATTGTGAAACATGAGACTTGTTGATGCATATGTGCTTAAGATTTCATTGTGTGGAGACCATGGCTCAGCTCTTAGCCCAACTCTTCTCAAAGCCTTCAAAATCTTGTTCCTGTTTGCATATCCTGTCACCACCACCTTTTGAATACTTCCTTCAATTTCAACTCTTTCTATCCCTATTTGACAAATGTAATTTTCAATCAGAAATTGTGTTACAATCATTTATTACTATCATAATTAATCTTAATATGTTATGATAATTGTTTTTGTTTCAAAATTGCCGGGGATTGCATTGAGTTGATGTCAACAAGTTAGAAAGACAACATGCTCAAATTTAGTTCACTAGGCATTTTTCAGAAACGGTTTGCATTACATCTCCAAGACTTCAAGTAGGCATGTATAACGTTGAAAACGGACACGAAACAGAGGTGTTTCGTGTTTCATTTTTTTTCACGAAATAAAATTTTATTTCGTTAAACGTTTTGTTTTACATAAATTCATTTCGTTTATCGTTTTGTTTGTCACGAACAAAAACAAAATTTTGTGGCATTTTGCACTATAATTTTTAAGCGAAATAAAATTTTTGTTTCGTTAACTGTTTCATTCTCATTCATATTATTTCATATTTCATTTCGTTTCATGATTAAAGAGAAAAATTTATTTCTTTTCTGTTTTATTTATCACGAAACAAAACGGAAAACGGTGGAACCGTGTTGCTTTTACATCCCTAACTGCAAGTAATTACGAGTAATATTAAGGATAATGATTAATTAGGAATTTATAAATTGGGTCCTCAATAATATAACTATTGGAGTAATTTGTGAAAGTACCAAAAAATATGGACGAAGTTGTAAAAAGAAGAGCTCCTATCGTACAAAGTAAAAGAGTTGTTAGATGTTCAAAGATTTGCTTTATGTCATTTCATTGATGTCATTGGTTCCAATAACGTTGATATTTTAATTAGGGAAAAATAAACAATTAATTACCACATATTTTAGTGACAATCTCCAGTGTTTTAATTAATACTCGATACTCAAATAGAAAAGTTTGCATAATTTTAGAATTTTTTTGTATAAAATGAAATGGCCAAAAGGAATATTAATTATACCAGTAATTTTATTGCATTAGATTAATTTAAATGTATTTTAGATTTTGTGATCATGTACAAAATACATTTTAGAAATATGCGTATAAACTAATATAACTCCTATTCTATTTCAAAAAATATAGAACTCATCAATGAAGTTTGTTTGAATATTGTATAAGATTGAGACATAAAAAAAATAGTATCACTGATTTAATTGCATGAGATAAATATTAATATGGTAATTGAGTTTGAAACTAATGTATCACCAATATCTTGTACAGGATAAATTAAAAAATATTGTGTGTTTTAGAAACATTTATTGCCTTAACTTTAATTTTATATAAAACTGATGTAAATCAGTTGTGCCAACTTAAAACATCAAACTATTTAAATTGACATCTTTACCTTTAACTTTTGATAGACATTTCCTTAGCCTCTTTTCATGGAGGGTCACCATCTCCACCTTCAACTCAATTGTCTGCACTTACATAGCAATGAGATTTAATATATATTTTAGAGAAATCTAGAAATTAAATATTTAACATTTTCCTCAATACAATAGTCTTCTTTAATAAAAGAAAGAAGAAGATCAACTTCTTGTTAAAATGAAAATTAAGACAAAACCATACCTCCATATATACCTTAAATACTGTGTTGTTAACTTGTTATTACCTCTTTTGCTTCTGGCTTTTGGGTATTTGATGCTTTGTTGATTTGCTTGTGGAGAGAGGAACAAAGGAGAAAGGCAAGTAACATCAATTGATGAAATGCACAAGCAAGTGCTTATATATTGTACCTTGATACAGTGAGAATAAAAAGAGGGTAAAATTGAAAAAGAAATGGTGACCAAGATCATCTCCAACTGCTGGAGGAGGAGAAAAGAAAGTCCTAACAACTTTTCATTTTTAAATTTATTTTAACGGTCTAGATGATTACTTGTTTGAACCTCAGCAGAAAGATACCTTATATTCTAGGGAGATTGATTTTCAATTGACTGGAGAGGAACCAAAGGCAACAGAGCGGGTCTATCAGATTCGACCCGAAAATTTTCATAATGGATCTAAGTTTAACCGGATTAACATCAATAGTCTAAGATTTCTAAAAAAAAGTTACAAACTTAAAACATCAAACTTCAATATTTTATTATTTTCTTGTATGAATTCCACTTTGATGCAGAAAATAGAAAGGCTATTGTCAGGGGCGGATTCAGAATTCTCGTTAGGAGGTTCAAGATTTACGATTTTTTTTAGGGGTTCGAAATGATGATTATTTTTAAAAGCTTATATGGTCATTTGTAGAATTTTTTTTCAAAATATATGGTCATTTATGAAAAAAACATGATATATATGGTCATTGTTTAAATCCTTTTTTCCAGGAGAATTCAGCTGCACCCCTGACTTCACATGGGTCCGCCACTAGCTTTTGTTAGTCGCGTCTAAGAACTTGAAATAATTTTGGATTTTAAAAAAAGTCATTGTTGAAATTAATTTAGAGATGCTATTGTTAATCACGTTCTTATTTAAAAAGTTGAAAAAACAAACAAGTAAAAACAATAAAATAATCAAATAATCAAATGAACATAGAGACACTATTGTTAATAATGTACTCGATCATTTATAATAGATCTCCAATACGTTGAACTATTATATATAATCCTGTCCATTAAGACATTTATAATTGTTTTCCGATTCGATCAAAGGTAACGGAACCGAATCTCCTGCTCGTAAATTCCTGCTTGCTTTCCTGCTTGTTTCTATCTGGACCGTTCAAAACTCATCTAACGGCCAAAGCATCTGCCCCTGAATCAAATCACAGCCGTCCGTGGAGATCGAGCGGTCGGATCGAAGACAAGCAGAGAAGCAAGCAGGGATTTACGAGCATCAGATTCGGACCCAAAGGTAACATGAGATCTTTTTACACTTTGCTTTTCCGAAGAGAGAGCTACGTACCACTGTACCAGTACCTATCTATATACAAAACTAGGGTTTGTCCGTGGACTCGTCCGTGCCCGATCCGTGTCCGACCCGTGCCCGATTCGTATCCGTGCCCGGATCCGTCCGGATCCGCGGATCCTGGATTCATGGATCTATCACGGGTCGGGTTGGCCTCAAATCCTCCAAACCCGTCTAAACCCTTGCCCGTATAGACCCGTGCCCGACCCGTTCCAAGACCTGTCCGTGCTCGACCCGTGGACCCATGGACCCGACCCGTGGATCCGACCCGTAGATCCATGCAAAAATTCAAAAAAAATACAAAAAAATTAAAAAAATTCAAAAAAAATAAAAAAAAATCAGAAAAATTCGAAAAAATAAAAAAAATCGAAAAAAATTCAAAAAATTGGACGGATCCGACCCGACCCGCCCGGATCCGTGCCCGACCCGTCTGGACCCGCCCGAGTTTATCACGGATCGGATTGAGAGTTTTGAGTTCGGACCCGTGGATCCGTGGATCCGGACGGGTCGGATCCACGGGTACCCGATCCGCCCCGTTTTGAGAACCCTATACAAAACAAGCAATTGGTCTATTCGAGGTATTAGGTGTGATGCTGTTAGACCGATTCTGTACCGCTTATATTATCATACATCTCTTTGTACCGCATAGAACTTTGGGGATCTGCATCTGCTGCCGAAATGTCTTAATTCGAGCAGTTTTTTTTTAATTTCAATGACTGTTAGTTAATTCAGAGGAATTTTCATAATGACAAAATTATGCCAATATATTTTCGGACTTTGAATTTTTGGATAATATTTTTCAATTTAAAGTTGAAAGATAAAATTGTATCATTTTTATATTTTAACAATCATTATTCCAATGTAAATTCAATAGACAATATAAACATAATCTAGAATTAGATTAGAAAAGTCTGAAATTTTGAAAATCGATTAATACGGAGATGACAAATATTCGGCTACATTAAATTTCTCGTGCGAGAATATTATGACAAAAAATGACAACATTGCAAAGCTCCACAAAAACACAATATAAATTTTTGTTTTATTTTAAACTACAGTTTGCTTGTGTGGCACATCTGTCATAATGAAAATGGATCAAATGTCTATGATTTTGGTGACTTATCGATGCTAATAAAATTAATTTTTAATTAAATAATTTTTAGATCCTTAAATGTTTAAACTAATTGATTGAATATTTCATATATATCATATTGTATGTTTAAAGTAAATATTGCATCATTTAAATTTATTTCAATAGTCATCAAGAGCTAACAAAATCAACGGTTTAAATTAGATGATTTAACCATCTTTCTTGATAGGTATTTAAACGAAGTTAAAACTTTACCATTTTTTACAAACATGTATTTAGAATGATTTAAAATACATCTAACGATTTACATTTCAAAATCAAAACGCGAAACAAAAAATAAACACTGCGGACACCAAAAAACATGGACATTGAATTTCTCCTCCTGCCACAATACTTATCTAATACATTATTGCATGAACGTACCGTACGTTATCGTCAATAGATGCTCTATTTCTTTTATATCATTGTATTAGATATAAAAAAAGGTAATGCTATAACATGGAATCAAATCTACTGCTTGTTAAAATCCTTCTAGTTTACTGCTTGTTTCGATTTGGATCGTTCAAAATTTATTTAACGATCAAAGTATCTGTTCTTTGAATTAAATCACAGTCGTCCGTAATAGTCGGATCGAGACAAGCAGGATGCTGCTTGCAGCAGATTCGGATCCCTATAACATATGTAATCTTATGAATTTAGTTTTTCAATTTGTTTTCTTATTTTGACTAAAATTAATTTTGTTCATAATAATACTCCATATATTAGTCTAGTCGCGCATGTATTTGCAAACTGTTTATATATACACTATGGCACTATGCACTAACAAAATGCACGGATTTAATTAAAAAAATCATATTTTAAAACATTAACATATATTGCATTACTTCAAACTAACTAGAGTTAATTTGGCCAACACAATAGTTAACGTAACCCGTAAAAGGAACCTTAAAGCAAAGATGGTTGATCTAGAAGATCGAAGTGCCAAATAATGAGCATGAAAAGGGAGGAGCAGAGGTATGAGGTGTGGTTTCAAGAGGATCTTTGGTGCATGGAAATCAGGAATACATTTAGGAATGTCGGGTGATTTCAGCTCTTGTTTTTATGATAAATTGTAAAAGAGCAAAAGGAGAAAAGGGCAAAAAGAAAAGAAAGGAAGAGAAGAGAAGAGAAGAGAAGAGAAGAGGCAAAAGGAAAAGAGAAATCAAGTCCCTTGAAGACGCTTCTAAACCACCTGGCAAGTTTGGTATTTTTTGTACCAATCAGACTAGCTTTGTTTTTCTTTAGTACATGTAAATTTCAGTCAAATTAAATTTGTGACTTCGTCTCGCGTCTCAAATTGCAATTTCGCGAGAACGGACTGTAATAATTGATCTAACGAAATAGAAACAAAAAGAAAAAAAACATGCTAAGTAGCAAAAGACACTATTTTCGAAATTCTTAACATACTGAAAGTTTCATTAAACAAGAGATTATTGATACAAATAACTAGAGTCTCTTATATAGGCTACAAGTGCCTTAATCCAAAGTAAGCAGTAACTAAAATAAAGAAAGAAAATAATTGATTGATTCGGTGAATATACCGAAATTAATTGCTCAAGAAATAAAATGTAGGAAATAAAAAAATAATCAAGTAAACTTAAAGAGCAAACAAAGTGATATTGGAATAAATTTTGCTAAGATCCATTATATCGATTCAGGATCACAATCCGAATAAGGTCTCGGGTTGGATCTTGCTGGACTGCGTCATACTCCTCAGATTGATAAAAAGCTTGTCCTTAAGCTTGTCTCTACTATCTTTGGTACCGATGACAACTCGGGAGGTGGTGAAGGTGGTGAAGGTGGTGAAGGTGGTGGCTCGGATAGTTCAGGAGATGAACTGGACTCGGGAGGTAAGAAGTACTCGAGTGGTTGTGGTGATTACAACAACAGACATGGTGGGGACATATTCGGAGTAGGAGTCCGAATAGGTGGTGGTTCGGATTCGACTTGTCCATAGTATTCTTCTTTGGGTTTGAACTCGAACAGTCCCTCATCTTCATATTCTTGATGGAACTCTTCAGACTCGAGATACTCAACGGCTTCTTGGGGAGATTCTTCAAACTCGATCTATCACATGCCTTCTCGTGATTCTTGGGGCAACTCTTCGAACTCGAGAAATTCTTTGGTGTTGGCCTCGTGTATGTCCTCCTCAGGGTCTTCGATGAGAAAGTTGAGATCATACTCGCATATCTCCATCTCGATGCCTTCGGAAACAAACTCAAAGTCATCATCGAAATGTTCTTCGTAAGCTTCCTCGGCGTACTCCGAAACATACTCGAGATCACCCTTATAAATTTCTTCCTCGGAAACTTCTTCTTTGGGTTCTTGCTTGAACTCTTCGTTTGCTTGTACTTCCCGAGGAAAACTTTCGATTTCAAGAACTCCACTAATTGAACCCGAAAACTTGATGATAGTGCCTTTTGAACTCAAAAAGTCGAGAACCTTGTTGTTTGTGCTCGAGTGCTCGGAATGCTCGTTCGTCAAAATCAGAGAGCTCAGGCACCTCATCTTTCAAACACGAGAACTTGAGAACCTCATTTGCCGAATTAGAAAACTTGATATTCTCATTTTCGAACTCGAGAACTTGAAAACCTCGTCGTAAGTCAGCTCGTCTATTTTCTCCTCGGATTTGAGATTTCTCGAAAAGAAAGGTGTTTCTACTCGAAGACCATCATATCAATTTCGATTTTACTCACGAACTGGATGATTGGCTCGAGTTTGGTCTTGGTTAAAAGGTGCGGGAAATCGTGCAAGAAGTTCTTTTAGTTTTTTTTTATTTTGGTTGTGAAAGAACGCTTCTTGACTCTTCTGCATTTTATTTATGAGGGCAATGATGGTTGGGTCAGCCATTGGTGTGAAAACAATGTTGAGAGTTGGTAATGTGTTAATGTTTGGTTGTTGTCGGAGATACAATTTTGCACAAAGCAAAGGCAGCTGTTGAAATTGGGAGTTGTCTGAGATACAACTTCACACAAGCGCGAATGTGGTTTTCGAACTTGCTCGGATACCACTTGACACCGTCTCACGTCCCAAATCACAACTCTACGAGAAGGAGCTGCAATGACCGATTTAGCGGAATAAAAATAAAGAGGAAAGTAACAAGTTATGTAGCAAAAAGACGAAATTCTCAGAATTCTTAACGTACTTAAAGTTTCATTAAACAAGAGATGATTGATACAAATGAATAGAACCTCTTGTATAGGTGACAAATGTTTTGGTTCTAAAGTAAACAATTCCCGAAATAATTGAAGAAAATAACTGATTGATTCGATAAATATTTCAAAATTAATTGCTAAAGAAATAAAATATCGAAAATGAGAAAATAATGTAAGTAATTTGAAGTTCACAAAAATAATTTTAGAATAAATCTTAATAAGATTCATCAATTAATTCGAAGATCACATAGAATAAAATCTCGAATTGGATCTTGGCGGAGACTGCGTCAAATTTGGAGATCGAGTTATTAACAATCTTTTGCACGCTTGTGAGAAAATTGCCTTCATATGAATCCAAATTTCACTCATTTGGAAATTGATAATTACCATAATCCAAATGGAAATAAATTATAAAATTTTGAAGCCTTCTATTTGAACAAACTTCTACGCCGCTTACTGACTTCCATGGTTGTACTGTTGTACAGTAGAATTATTAAATGGTCTCTCAATTTCTTTTGGAAGAAAAGTGATGACATGATCACATGATGATGTGAACACAATATGAGTTACTAATAATACGGATCCTTAGACGCGAATACGGATCCCATATCGGATCTTGAACTAATATGGTAATTCAACCCAAGAAGAAGGAAACGAACACAACAAGTCATCAGCAAACAGGCGTATCATGCTTGTTATTTAAGCTCATCGACTTGCAACCTTCAACTCAACCAAGATACTAAAGATCTCTGCTCTCTTTGTTTTCTCTTCCTTTCTGATCTCTCTTTCCACGATAAGCAAAATAGGAAAATGGCAAGCAGCTCAAACAGCAAGACGATCACGCTGAAGAGCGACGACGGAAAGGAGTTCGTAGTGTCTGAGATGGTGGCAATGCAATTTCAGACACTCCGACAGATGATTGAAGAGAAAGGCGCCAAAAATACCATCCCGGTACCAGATGTCAAAGCCAGCATCCTTGCAAAAGTGATCGACTACTGCACGATGCATTTAGATGCAGCAGATGCATCAGAGACTGAGACAACTGATGAAGGTAGCAGCACCAAGCCAGGTTCCTCAAAGATAACTGACGAGGAGCTGAAGAAGTGGGACCAGGAATTTTTAAATGTCGATCAGGCGACCCTCTTAGACCTATTCCATGCAGGCAACGATCTGAACATCAGTACGCTGGTCAGTGCAGTTGGCAAAAAGGCGGCCAACATGATGATGGGGAAGAGCGTGGAGGAGATTCGTCGAATTTTCAACATCACAAGTGACTTTACCGCAGAGCAGGAAGAGGAGATTCGTGGCGAGCACCCGTGGGCTTTTCAGTGAAGGCAATTATTTGGCCTTTAGCTTTAATTTGGTTCAAGATTATGTCTTGTAGGTGCAAACAACATTTTTTTAGTAATAGGTGTTTGTAAGCCTGTTTCCAGGATTGTCTTTTAGGTGTTTTAAATACTTTGATTCTACTTCATTTTTTTTCCATATGATCTTGGTGGCAAGTTATAAGGGTGCTAGGAATTCAATTCTATGATAAAGTTGTTTGGTTTATGATTGAATTGTAAATGTGTTGTGAGAAGGAAAAAAAATGTTTGTCCGAATGGTTGTTCTAATAAGCAATTGGATATTAGTTTCAGTCCATAAAGGATCAGCTACAGATCTATTGAAATGATATAAATGCTGGTGTTGGATTTTCTGGAAATTCTATTTAAATATTCAAATTTTTGTATTGCCATTGTGAAATATAATATGCCTCTATTCAATAGCATTAATTATACAAATTCATAATTCATTCTTGATTTCTTGTTGCACCGAAAACATTGTACTTAAGATGAAGTTCTCAGATTATAGTAACATATATTGTTTGCTGGCATTAGATTTTTGACATGAGACTTTTGACAATAAATTCAATAACTTACAGCTACATTTTCTTAGAAACCTCTTAATTAGGTTGGCCTCCTTTAATTGGTAATATAAGATCATTGTATAAGAATCTAAATGGTAGAATATAACATAAATCCGAGGCATATCAATCCAATATTAAGAGTACTGTCATATTGTATTAGTCTAATGGATACTGGACTGTCACTGCAACATCAGGTATTAGCATATATTTTTTGCTGGCATTAGATTCTTGATATGAGATTTTTAAATAAATTCTTTACTGCTACAGTTTCTAGAATAATTAGGCTGCCCTCCTTTTATTGGAATTGTAAGCTCATCTAAGAATGGTTGAGTATAACAGAAGGTCGAGGCAAACATTTAAATTGTATTAAGTCTAAATGGATTCTGGATTCTGTCACTCCAAAATCAGACAGCACAAACATGTACTGAGACATGCAAATCCATTTTCTAAACCCAATCCTAAGCTAAGTTTGGAAATTTTTTACCCACTCAGCCTAGAATTATTTTTCTTTAGTTCATATTCATTTGATTCAAATTAAATTTGGAGGTGAGAGTTAACAATCCTTTGCACACTCGTGAGAAAATTGCCTTCATGAGAATCCAAATTTCATTCATTTTGCAGATGTTGAATTTGCCCGGTTTAACTAATTATTTGTTCATTCATCTATCAATTCAAAAATATTAATATAGTTTATCTTAATTACTTCTTATAGATAACCAATTAAACTTTACATTACACCAAAATTGATAATACCGCTTACTTCTACGCAACTTACTTGAGTTCCATGGTTATACACTAAAATTTTAGATGGTCTCTTAATTTTATTAGAAGAAAAGTGATGAAGATGACATGAGATGAACATACATGAGTTACTTATATATGACTCAGATTGCCTAAAACTGATGTTACCGGACTTCAACAGGATTAAAGGAATCATTTTTTTTATTTTTTTAGTGCATAATGATTTTAGAGCCTTTTAGATGAGATCATTAGAATGATTTCTTAATTATCCGGACTCCTTGAATGACCAATTTGACAATTTCTATTATTGGGCTTAGCTCCTCGTAGAGAAGGCGATGTCAAACGCACGAAACGATCACACAAATATTATGTTGCGTCTTACGTTGTGTTTTAAGAGCGTAAGGATTTTCTGTTGCATCTTACGTTGCATTTAATAAACGTAAGAATTTTTCTTGCGTTTACGTTTGTATTTAGTTAAACGTAACAAACGTTAAAAACGTTTAACTTTTTTTGAACGTTTAACGTGGCAAATAACAACGCACAATAGAGCCAAAAATTATGAAAAAACCTCTGAAAATTACAAAAATTACATGCAAACTCACATCAACATTATAGCCAAATCTAAAACAACAAATAAAACATAAGTACTTAAGAACATAACATTAAAATTAACTTAACTATTTTTCACCAATTTCCTCCAAAAAAATTTATTTCACCAAATCATGATTTAGACAAAGAAAAAATTCCTGCATAATTCCTATGTACTTATACCAACAAAAACAAAAGTCAGAAGTTAAATCCTATACAAACAAATGACAACCTTGGTCCTCCCTCAATTAGGACTTCGTTCCACTCCCATGGCTTCCCCCACTCAAAGACATTTATTTATTATCACAATCATCATCCAATGCCACCAATGCACTCCAATCTACTGAATCTGATGAGGCTGAAATAAATAAAAGAAGTTCTTAGTTCTTAGTGTCCACATCATCATTCAGAAGTTGTATTTCTTTTTATAAATAACATATTTCAATCTTTTATATTAAATCTGTCATACGAAGAATTCATTTTAAATCATCATTTTTCTTCAACATATTCATAAATAAATAAATAAAGTTCTTAATTCTTACTATCAAATGAAGAGTCAGATGACTCAAATGGAGAGTCTCACCATTCATCCCATTCCACCGATTTCTTCTTGTCCTTTCCCTTGCCCTTACCCTTGCACATTTTCCTCTTCTTACTGCTTTGTGTTGGTTGGTCATTTTCCCTTGAGGTCCTTGCACCATCGGAATTTTGGTTATTAATATGGTTAGATATGTATTTTTGTGTGATAAAATCACTTCCACTGAAAAATTTTCTTTTTTTGCGTGAATTTACCACGGAACAAATTATGGATGAAAAATAATTCCGTTCCACGAAAATAGTCTTTGCTTTCACGGAAATATTTCTCTCTTCCATGGAAAAACTCTACCAAGAAAATACTCCAACTTTTTTAGCGAGAAAATTTCCTCCAAAACTTCACAGAATTATACTCTCTGTTACTCTCTCTCTCTCTCTCTCTTCCACGAAAAAGCTCTAATCACAAAAATACTCCAATTTTTTTAGAGGAAAAATTCCCTCCAAGACTTCACATAATTATATCTGATATACTCTAGCTCTCTTCTCTCTATCTTCCTTCTCTTCCTTTCCTCTCTTCTTTCTCTTCCTATCCACCAAAATTTCAACAGTCTTCTCTTCCACCTCCACACCAATCAAGACCAAGAAATAACGGTGGAGTCTTCTCTTCCTTCTCTGCTAGTTCTCTCTTGTTGATGGAACAAAGAAATATTCGGCTAGTGCTTCTCTCCCCTGTAAAAGCTTATTTTCGTTAATGAAGATTTTTAATATTTCCATTTCTTAAATATTTTTCATGATGAGTTTTTATCTTCATATGCAGATATCAAGTCTTAATGCATAGAAGTTTATTTTTCATGATTTTTGAACAATTTTTTGTATTATGTAAAATTATATAGTCAAATTTTGGATAAAAGTTAATTTTTTTATTTTGTGCAATTTACAACGTGTAAAATTTTGATGTTACTTGATTGTAATTGGTATTATGACAAATAAATGTTGGTTAATAAAATTTGTGCATCAGTGGTAAAATTTATTGACAAAAAATGATTGTACTGACAAAAATAATGGTTCTACTGACAAAAATAATATATTAGCTGACAAAAATAATATCATGACAAAAAATAATGTTTCTATAAATTTTAAAAAAATATACAAATAAATAATAATTATATTGATAATACAATTATTTTCGTGGTAACTTTTGAAGCATTTATTTGGTAATTTTTGAATTATTTTCGTGCAAATACCATGAAAATGTATCATGTTAACCATGGAAATAAAAAGAGGCGACCCCACAAGCAAAATTATTTTCGTGGAGTTATTTTCATGCTTAGCTCCACAGAAAAATAGTATTTTCATAGTATTTCATGGAAAACATGCTTTTTGTGAGGAAAGTAGTTTCATAGATCCATTTCCATGTTTATTTCACAGAAAAGATGCATTTTTCTTTCTTATTCCCACACAACAACCATTTTTTCTTTCCACACTAATAATCAAAATTCTAGTAGTGTTGGCCTGCACAGGCTGGACATGCTTGGTCGATGTTAACTAGTCCATGTCCTTGGTCACATAATGGAGAGAAGGGTACACAAAATTGTAGTGATGAATCTCCCTTAGAAGAATCTAGACCACTTGCCTGGCTTTCTCTAACGTGTCCATCTTTTTTGTGTATTATTAAAAAATAGTGAAAGCGATCAGTGAACAAATTACTATAATTGGTCCATCTATTACTATATAACAGTGGACACAAAATTGATTATACTCTAAACCCTAAACCAACTCATAAGCGATTATATCCTTAACTCTAACACAAAAAACTAAATTTTGACTGAATAACTAAAGTGATCGTGAATAAATTGTGAGTGCAATTATTCCAATATTGATCAGTGAACTAATTTTGGACTAATTGCAAATAAATCATTTTCAATTTTGGACTTATAAGTAAAAAATGTACATTGAACGTTACATTGAAATGAAATGCGTGAGCAAACTTCAGATAAAACTTCAGATAAAACATTGAAATTGATTTAAAAAATGGGAGATTGAATTACATTGAGAGAATAGGAGAAATAATGCAGAAAGGTCCTCGAGAAGAAGAGACGGCGACAGAGACGAGGAGTATTCTAGAAGGAAACGAAATGAAAAGGCATTATAAAGTCTATAATGAACTAAAAATATTTTATAAGTCTAAAATGCACTATATCAGTATTATTTAATTACTAACTTGTAACTTTACTTCTCGAAAAGATTGATATTTTAATTGTTTTTTATTTTATAACTTTTCAAAATGATTAACGTTTAGGGATTGTAAATATGCAATGATTCACTAACTTATATAAACATGATTTTATATGATTTTATATACTTTATATAAACATGACGTAACAGATATTTAAAACGAAACATAACGAATCACTTGCGTTTATGTTGCATTAAACTAAACACAACAAAAATTGTTCGCGTCTTACGTTGCGTTTAACAAACGTAACAAAAATCTCTTGTGTTTAACATTGCGTCACGATGAAACGAAATACAAAACATTCAAAATGCAATTCGTTGACCGACCTACCGAGAAGTAACCTTGAAATACAAATCACATAAAATAAACCCCAGCTCTCCGATCCCTCTCATTTGGACTTCGTATGGCCTATTATATGGGCCTAATCCAGTACTCCACGTAGATCGCAAAGAATCCCAAGATTAAAAGCTGAATTTAAATGTAAATTCATTAGTCCTTAGTCTGATGTTCGTTTAATGAGAAAATATAAACAAGGCGCAAGTCAGGAATTACAAAAGAAAAAAAAACAATCAAGGCACATAAGCGCATACTGATACTGAATTTTTTTACTATTCAAAATTGTCTCAACATACAATTCGACTCAGTTTGACAGTGAAACTCTTTTTTAGGTTCAAATTAACCCTTGCTAGCCACACTAATACTTTAATTATTAAACCGTTTATAAATTTAACCTTTTTCTAGAACTGTTCTAGCAACAAGATGCTACCCTCATCTGAAGCTAACAAGATCTGTACTTGGGAAAAGATCCTTCAACGGAACCAGAGAAGTGCAATCCGGAGTGCTGCCATTGTTAGTGTCATTTTGGTTCATTTTCTTGAGACCCCCTTCACTCCCAGTGCAGTTGGTGGAAGTGCTCATGCTGTAAGTGGAGTTGCTGATAAGACTGAAACTGTTGCCAAAACCCGACACAGCCTTGGTGAGTTGATCCAGTGTGCCTTCTCTGTAAACAAAGATACCCTCTTCATCTATTCCGCAATCACGCATTGGCCGATATGCTTTCTCCAGTGCCATATCATACTTTTTGGTCACTGGCATTGCCCTGGAAATCAAAGTTTGTTTCAAAAAATTAAATGATGCATTTGCCTGATGAAACATCTTATGTAAATGACATATTAATTATGAAGGTGAGAAACCGAGCCTTCTCCATTTCTCCTAATCGAAAAATCACTTCCATTTCAAGAAAGAGGTGTTGACAGATTTTGATCTTAAATATAAGTAGAATTATAAACTAACTGTAAGATATTGTTTTGTAATTAGATATATAATACTTCAAATTGCAACACCCCTATGCCATTTTAACAAGCAGATGAAAATTCCATCTCAGTTTATTACTATTTCAATAGGAGATGAAAATCTTTTGAAGTAAACTTTGGGAAACAAAATTAATAGTAGTGATGGTGTGGTATAATTAATTGACTCATTTTTCACAACACACAAGTCATATAAGTCATAAAACCAGAGAAATTTTGCATGAGCAACTGAGAAAAGGCTTTTAAAAACAAAATATGGTTGATCCTTGAGTAGCATTTGCCCCCACATGTTCCTCACTACCCATTGCATTGTAACAGGCTTTGAAATATCAGATGACCTGAACCAGCTTTTATTTTTCGACAGCACTTTGCTTTTTATTAATGGATTAGGAAGCCCTGTTTTTCTATAAATATAATTGTAAAAGAAAAAAAGAAGAAAGAAACTCCCGGAACTGAAGCGACCAAACTGAAATCAAGTAATGCTTGGGACCATTTTTTGCTATGTTTCATACTAACTAAAAATAAATAAATAAATTTGATTTTAAAATTTATTGCTTTATTTGAACAAAAAAACAAGTAAATGGTCCTAATTACGAAGCAGTGTAGGGACAAAAAGGTAAAAAAACAAACCAAATACGAAATAGCAGGAATCGACGACAGTTCGTCTTTTTGACTTTTTTCCTTTTTTTTCTCTCTTTTTGCTACCGAGAGGCACCTGGATATTGAACTAAAGAGTTCAGCAAAGCTTTACCTGACATGGAAGAGGTTGGGGACAAGGTGGGGCCCAAGGTAGAACTCGAGAGAGATCAGGAACGCTTCGTAAGTGAAGAGATGCAATCCATCGAGCCTTCCCCATGGCAACCTCGGCCTTGGCTTCCATCCCCTTGCTCTCCCCTTCCCAGCTCCGTTGCAATACTCGTACTCCCGCCACGTCACCACTGTCGACGCAGCTCCGCCACTACCTTTTGGCGACGGAGATGGCGACGGCGCGGCGGCAGTCGATCGGACTGGTGAGAATCCGGCTGAGGCGAGGATTGGCTCGAGGTCGTCGTGTGTTAGGATCGGGCGGAAGGTGGCGGTGTGCCAGAGAGAGAGCTTTCTCGCCACCTCCTCCCAACAAAACTTCGAATCCTGTGCCGATGGAGGTGGTTTCTTCGCCATGGACATGATCTCCTTAGCTCTAAAAGATTTCTGTCTCTTTCTTTTTTCTCTATATATGTATCTCTGTTTCTATTTCTTTCCCACTATTATCCTTTCTTTCTCCCGTTTATTTTTTTGTTTATTTTTGTAACTTCCTTTTTTCAGTTTTGAGCAGAAAAGAGAGGAGCGACTAGGGACAGATATCCTCTGGTGAGAGAGAGAGATACTCAGAATGCGTATATCTAATGTGGATCGTTGGATTAAATATCAACGGTCTCCCCCTGAATAATTTCAGTGAGGGACGAGCGTTGATCTTTCATCTGACGGTTCAGATTAAAGTACGCAAAATGCGGAGCAAAAGGATAGTGGTACGAGCGACTAGAGGGGTGTGAGGTGGACAGGGGGCGTGAATTGTTCCAATTTGGGAGAATGAATGAATGATGCAAGCTGTCGCGCTTTGTGGCGGGTTGCACGCGATAAATTCAATGTTATATATAGATTAGAGCGGGAAAGTGCATGTCAGAGATTCACTACACAAATATATGCACATCATTATTCAACGAACATCCTTGAAAACGATCAAGGTATTGGTGTAACTAACCTCGAAGAAAGAGCAAATCGGGAGCGAGGCGTCAGAAGTATGCTGCCTTGGCCTCTAATTTGAATTTGCGCACCCAGTGGGTTTAGTGTGAACCTCTCCTTTATAAAAAAAATGAACATCTCCGTTTCCATTAAATATAAGGTTACGTTAGAGATTTGACAATGGATCGGTCCGGATCGGATCAGTTCAAATCCGTTCGCTCTAACGGATTGGACGATCTATGGGTTGGCCGGATCGGGTTTAGACGGATTGAAATTTTGTATGCCGGACGCGATCCATCTAAGGCACATGGTTCGCCGGAATTTTTTGTGTTTTTTATTTTAAAAATTTGTTTACTTTTGTTTTTCTGATTTTTTTCTGTTTTTTCTTATTTTTTCGAATTTTTTTATTTTATTTGATTTTTTTAAATTTTAATTAAAGAAATTTACCGACGAGACGGGTTATACTGGGTTAGTGACGGGCTAACGACGGGTTAAAGACGAGTTAGCGTCGGGTTATTGACAGTTTAAGACGGGTCGGATCGGTCCAATCCCGGAGCGTATTTGGGACGAGTTTTTCCAAAAAATATTGACCGCAACCCGTCTTATCCCCCTCCCCCCTTTTTTTTGGAATGAATCCGCACGGATTGAATCTCGAATCGGACCGGACCGAATTGCTGCCACGAATTTTCGAAACCGGATCGGATTTTGTCAATTCCGTGGGTTACGTACACACCACCATCACATAATCTGAATGAATTTTACATTAAAAATTAATGGATATCTCAAGTTCTTCTAACATATTTTCCAGTATTGCTGTATTAGAATGTTCGAACAACAAAATGGAGGTGTCTGTGTCGAACTGAAAAGATTGATGCATAAATTATGTAATGTCTGAGCTTTATAGTTGCAGGGCATACTCTTTTTTTATTCATTATTTAAAAAAATTGCGGGGCATATTATTTTACTCGCAATTTTGCAATTTTGAGAGCTGAGAGAAAATAATCACTAAATATCCGTTTTGCCCTCATTAAATTCTGTTATATATGACCCCTTTCATACAAGTAATTATTCAATAGATTTGAAACCACATAATTTGATAGGTTGTTTCGTTTAGTCCCGTTCGGCCATTTTTCAAGCGCATGGAAAATTAGAAATTTATTGTCAACTATTTTTTTGTCCATCCAAACAGTAAATTTAAGTTTAATTCTCAAATTCATTCTCATCTAGTGAGTTACTTCCGAACAGAGCCTTATAAAAATTACGAGAGCCTAAAATCTAACACCAACAACATGAATAATATTCACTTAGCGGATTTAAAAATCATTTGTACTTTTTATGCGAAACAAATATATTTGCAGTACCTAATAAATATATGAACACAATCGTATATAAAAATCAACTAATTATTCATAACACAATTAAGTTTCTCAAACTTAATAAAGATATAAAGTCTTGTACAAAGTAATAAGTTTACAAAAGTAAAAAAATAAATAAATAAGTTTAAAATAAACTATCTTTGTCAGAACATCTCCATTGCCAATTTGTCATCATGTTTGCACGAGTATTCCTGAATAAATAATTTATTTTCTTTGTTACTATTATTATCTCTGATGTAGGATTTAGAAACAAATAGATAATCTAATTTGAGCAAGGAATGTCGTACATAGATGACTATGTATCATATGTTTCAAAGTTGTACACTTGTACATCTTAATAAATGACTATGGTAGTATTATATGATATGACAAAGTTTTCATATATATATGAGCACTAGACTTTAAAAAAAATTCGGGCGGGTCTACCCGTCCATGCCCGATCCGTGCCCGTGCCCGGATCCACAGATCTATCACGGGTCGGGTTGATCCCAAATTCTTCAAACTCGTCTAAATTCGTGCCCGTGTAGACCCGTCTCAAGACCCGCTCGTGCCCGACCTGCGGATCCGTGCAAAAATTCAAAAAAAATCAAAAAAATTCAGAAAAATCGAAATATATATATATATATTAAAATAATGTGTAGTTTTAAATTCAAAAATTCAAAAAAAAATCAAAAACAATTCAAAAAATTGGACGGATCCGACCCGACCCGCCCGGATTTATCACGAGTCGGATTGAGGGTTTTGAATTCGGACCCGTACAGACCCGCCCCGTTATTAAAAGCCTAATGAGCACAATAATTGGTCAGAGCACTATATATCAAAAAGCAACTTAGTATAATTAGTATGAGCCTTATAGCTCAATTGATAATTAATTGGAATCATTTTCAACAGAGCATGAATTCAAACTTCTGTGAGCACATGATTCTATAAAAAAATATGAAAAATAATAAATTTAGGATAGTAGCGAATCCTCTAGTAACGAAAAAGTATGAGCAACATCTTATAACATTGACATTATGAGGACCAGTTACTTTTAAGAAAGTCTCACAGAAATTTCTTAAAAAAATCATAATTCATTTTTTTATAATTCAAATTGAACAAACTAGAAAAAAATAATGAATCAGTACCGATAATGAACCATGACGTTCAATTCATAATTTCAGTCATATATTCAGATGTTGTACTGACAAATTCATCAATAATCAACTAATTAAGTTGTGAAAAAAATACTTAGATTTTACAAGAAAAAAAAGATGTCCGTAGGCCATTTTGCTTACATATTAAGAGTACACATCATACATGAGAGCTTTGAACACAAATGACCCATAATTTAAATACATAACGAAATACTAGTAATCGTACCTGTACACAGCAAAGGAAGAAAATAATATAGACTAAAAATCGCCGGCATATTAATACATATTAATAATCACAATTTTATAATAAAAATTATATATTATAAGGATATATATAATACATAAGTTACTATTTCAAAAAAGGATGAGTGACTCAGTGTTAAGTGCTTGGGAGGTATTAAGCTTGACTCATGTTCGAACCTCATTGCCTACATTATTTATAGCGAATTTTTACTTTAATCACAAGTTTTACGAGATCTTCTATGGCGAATTCCTGAGAACGATTGTGTTGAAGTTCGAAATTTGCTTGAGAACATTGCAGATGAAATTTGATCGGATGGTTGTTACACGATCCGTCTAAAAAACCATTAAATCAGAATCCTTGAGTGTTTTGTCATCCAAGCTCTTTAATAAAGAGAAGAGATTCAAGGCTCATGCTAAAATAAAAGTAACTAATTGACCTTCATCAATTCAATTAAAAGTTCTTTCCTAAAGGATTTCAAGAAAACGAAATGCTTTTTGCTAATGAGTTATTGGCTCACTTCATGAATAGTCTTGTCAGAATGTGCCTTACATAGTTACATGAAGGTGAGTTCTCTTTACGTATTTGAATTTCTATTTTTGTGCCCTCAATGTTAAGCTTCAGAGCAATGCATGGCATCTGCTTGTACTTGCAGTGTTGGAATTTCATCCATTGGCTTGGATTTGATATACTGAACCGTGACTTCGCAATCTAGAAATGTATGAAATTTTTTATTTAAGGGTCCGTTTGGCAACGTCATATTTGGATGGATTATCGGAATAGAGGTTTATTTCAACAATGTGATTTTGTCAAACGCGTTTTGAAATAATAAAATAGAGGTAAAATAGACTATTTCGATATACGACCATATAGATGGAATACCATAATACAATATTATGTATGACTAAGCACCTAATTTGCAATGTAATTAACAATTTAATATATTATATATACTTTATTATTATTGTTAATATTATTATATATCTTTACTATTAAAAATATTAATTATTGTTAATTATTAATATTACTAGAATTATCATTATTATTTGATTATGCTTTATTATTTTGTAATTAACATATCTAGTTTATTATATATAATTGATTCACATTATTATTATATTTAGGGGTGCAAACGAGCCGAGCTCGAGAGAGCTGGGTCGAACTCGGCTCGTTATTATAAGTGGTCACGAGCTGAAACTCTCAACTCGAGCTCGGTTCGTTAAGACTCGAGCTGGCTCTGGCTCGTTTGTAGCTTGTTTGCAAGAAAAATAATAAAATAGTTTAAAAAATATAATAACGAGCTCACTATTCTATTTTTACTACACAATACGGCCGTACTTCAGTGTGGAGCATATTCACCGTTTGTACCGATCATTGTACTTGTTTCAAGTTTTTCTCCAAGCATTTCAAAAACTCATGTACTAGTCTTCGGCTCTTTGCATCGGTATTTCATTTGTTTTATTTTGGGGTCAAGTCTGTAGGCCTTTTATTTTATGAAAATTCAAAAAAAAAAAAAAGAATGCACTGGTAATTACAATTTACAAAGGCGCTTGTTTGAAGTTTATCTTTGAGAGTAAGGTATAGAAAAGAAAAAAAATATTTGAATTTGAACACGAAATTACCTAAACAGATTCTCTCTCAACCTAATTAGTTACATTTATTGAGCCAAATAAGGAGATAGATAGAGTTAGGAGGATAAAATATAATGTTATTGACAGTATTAATGAAGGGGACATTTCAAGAGCTTTCCTCTCAAAATTGCAAAATGTGCGAGTAAAATAGCACGCCCCTATAGTTGCAGGGAATGAGATCTTTTACCGCGCAGCAAAAGCACTGTGCGTGCTGCGCAGTAAATTTCAATTTTGATTTGCATCGAAATTCGTGCAAGCTAAACTTTATAATATCAGACTTCCTGACAAATCTGAACCGTTTGTAACCTACAACGCAAAGAATCTAAATCGTTCATTTCTACTGCGCGACAGAGAATCTGCCTCCATAGTTGCAGGCTTTAGTGCTGTGGGCCTCTAAAAAAAAAAAAAAAAAAATCTACTTCGTTCAACTCAAATAAAGAACTGAGACCAACAAGTGATTACATAACTGATAACCAAGCAGACAATAGTCAGCAACACTACGACAAATAGTTACCTTGAGATCTGAGTGTTATTTATCTTTATAATGTCTGAATTTTTATGACACTGCCAGAAACAATATTAAACAAATCTCTGCGCTGTTACACGGCCAGATTATTAGTTTTCAATCACATCCACTCAATTAATAAGAAACCAAAACAGTTTATATTAATTAATCAATCTAAAATCGTACCTCCCTAGGAATTCCAACTTTTAATGTACACTTGGTGTAAAAAAATGTTACAATGATTTGGACTGATGTAGATTTTTTCTTTGGAAAAGATGGGACTAGCGTAGATACTTTTGTGGAAGAAGAGGGCGTTGTATCAAATAATATCTTGTTAGTTGTCGATTTTCAAAATCGTTTGAAATCGGAGAAATTGGTTTTTTACCACTAATTTTATTGTCACTCTTCAAAATGCCATCAAATTTTTTCTAATTGTTAATTTGCCATCAATTCTGAAATGGTCTTTCTATTTTGCCACCATTATGATTTTAGCTTAATTAAAAAATAAAAAATATATTAATTCCTATTTTATCCCTGTAAGAAATTTTTTCTTTTTTATTTATTTTTGGAACATGTCAGTTTTCATTTGAATCGATTCATTAGATTTGATTTGATCCATCCGAATCGACCTACCCACTCGACTCGTTCCGTCAGAGAGAAAGAAGAGCATGGACGAAGAACCCCAGCTCGTCGCCACCACCTGCTTCCCGTCGCCACCACCTTGCCTACTCTCTTCGCCTCAGACTCCTCTCCTCTCATGGGACAGTGCATTAGTGTTTAACTGTTTGAATCAACAAAGGGGGCATTACTACCTGAGACTCCTCTCCTCGGACTGTTTGCACAGAGGGCACTACTACCTGACTCGATACTTTATAGTGATCTTCATTATGAGTTGCTTGTTTTCTTCCTGTAGTTTCTCCTCTGGAGTGCTTTGACAGCTACTGACAGTTGATTTTTTGAAGACTATATGGATTTGTTGAGTAAACAGTAGTTTGCAGAGTTTATTTCAGTTTGCTTTCAGTTTATTTCGGGCCTGATGTCAATTGTAATTTGCCAGAATTCCTGTTAGAATTCTCCTTTCAGTTTTCAGTTTTGTTGTTTGCTGCACTTGTTGTTGGGCAGTGTCAGAGGAAAATTCTGAGAGAGCATTTCAATTCTATGGTATTTATGAGACAAGAAAAATGCATATGGTTGAAAAATTACAATCTGAGGTTTCTAATAGGAGGCTTATTTCATAAATTTATTTAGACATAACTATATGAAAGAATATCATGGAAATGAATGCTCAGAATAGTGCGTGTCACATGATCATCAAAATGCATCCGGTTGTGCTCAAACCAGTACTTGAGACTCTAACCAAAATGCATATGAACGAATGAGCGGGTAACATGATCTTCATCTGGTTGTACTACCTGACTTAACAGGATCATTAATCGAATCAAATGAATCGAGTCGTATGATTCATTGATTCGTATATGTCCGAAATTAAAACAAAATCATTTTTCTGACAAGGGTAAAATAGGAATTAATATATTTGTTTATTTAATTAAGCTAAAATTGGATTGATGGCAAAAGAGAAAGATCATTTCAGAATTGGTGGCAAATTAACAATTAGAAAAAAAATTTGGTGGCATTTTGAACAGTGACAATAAAATTAGTGGCAAAAAACCAATTTCCCCTTTGAAATTTTATCATTTGTTAGTATTTGAATTATTTGCAAGAATTATTTGATAAAAGCAAGAATATCTACATAAGAAATGGTCAAAGAGTTGTTCAAGATTATGTTTAGGTTATTTGTAATTTTGAATATTTAAATTTGAAATTCAAAAGAGCAAATAAATCAACAAATTTTCTCTGACGTTATAACGCTACATGTTGTACTTAGCATTATAATGTCATCATGCCAAAACTGTAAAACCCCAAATATGACTAAGTAAAATAAATCTGAGCCACATGTTACATAATGCCAACTTAGCGTTATAACGGTACACCATCAAAACCAACCCATAAATAGGTTAAGTACCAGATAAACAGAGCCATTTTTTACATAAAGTTACACTAACGTTATGACGGCAGATCAAGGAACCACAAAACTGGCTAAGTACTGAATTGACATAGCAAGCCGTTACGTAACAGTACCTAGCGTTATAATGCTAGAGTGAACAAAAACCAAAAATTGGGTAAGTACCCAAACTGACAGAGCCACCCATTAGATAACGATAATATAGCGTCGTAATGATATACCAAGAAGCAGACCATAATTTGGTTAAGTATTGTACATACCGAGCATACCGTTATGTAACGTTAAGTTAGCACTATAACACCAACTTTTCTCTTCTGAAAATTGAAATAAAATTGGAAATATGCTTTTGAATCTTAGCATAGCGTTATAACGGCATACAATACACATAGATTGCGTTATAACGCGGTCCTTTATTTTGACCTAATTCAACCAGATCTGAAAATTATATAAACAGGGTAGTTGCTAACATTTCTCTCTCTCTCTTTGATTTTAGCTATTTTCTAACCTGTTAGCAGCTGCCATTAACAACTCTTTGAGCCTTAATTCATTTGCAAAAACTTTTGCTCTATCTCTTCTCCTTTTAATTGTGTCTTGGCAAGGGTTTAGAACTCGAGTAGAAGAGATTTAAGCCTTAATGAGTCACTGACAAAGTCAAGGTTCAGTCACGGGCATCATTTGATTAGGACGCTGACAATGTGGGACCTATATGTTAGGTTTAATGAGACACATTTTGTTGGGTCATTAACGGTTCAAACCCGTTAATTAGTTTAACCTATGGAAAGATCATAAAACAAAAATTTTACTTCTAACTTAAGCTAAGGGTTAAACGAGGTATGTCAGATAAACTACCGAGGGTGTTCGCCTCCCGTTTATCTTCGGCATCAAAACCCGATTTAATCCTTTTACATATCTACTCCATAATTGATTTCTAAAATTTTATCTACATAGAAATTCTTAAATAGATTAATATAACATTTATACCTTGATTCAAATTCGAATATATTGGATTGTAGCAGACTCGGAGGACCGAATATGAGAAGCTCCTCTCTTCGGAGTATCAAACGTGTGATACCTCTATCGGTAATCCACCAGGACGACCAGAGAGTTGTTTATTTCTTCTGTCAGAAATACCGTAAATCGCAGAATTCTGCAAAAATACTATTTACCGAGATAAGGACTAAATAAATATCTTCACGACTCGCAGTTATTCAAATATGAAATACCGCTCCTTTCGCAAAAATACTATTTTTTTAATCCCGTAAATAACCGTAGTCGAGATAGAGAGAAAATATATTTATCGATTCAATCCTGAGTTAACAGATATGATACGATTTTTGATGTGATTTTCTCTCTCTCCATGCCCCTCTATTTATAGGAAAATAAGGAGGTTGGCCGATTACCGAAATACCCCTGAAATTGTAAAATGACCATTTTGTCCATGGTGGTCGACAAGCACAAATTATCCAAAAAAATTTGCCACCTCATTTTTGCTTGCCGACCTCTTTTATTATTATTTTTATTTTTAATTAAGGTTTTAATTTGATAATGACTTTCATCCCAAATTCAAAACCATAATTAATATTTAAAATCTAAATTAAATATATATAAATATATAATTGTTTTCAACAATTATATTTATCAGGGTTCGGTATCAGTTTGATTTCGGTATGGTTTTATACAGCGCATCGAATACGTTTATAAATTCAACCGTTGTTTTTGCTTGTCATCTTACATGACATATATAATTTAATCATATCACATATAATTAATTATAATCATCTTAATATTAATTATAACCAATTTATAATTAATTATTAAGATTCTCTGATTAACTCCTATACGATGTGACACAATAGGATATGTGTTATGTTGGTAAATAGAATTAAAACCATTTTAACTTCTATAATCATAGGAGGCATCTGACATATGCATTATGACCATCCAATTATACAGACGATGTTGTACTGTACAATACCACGATCCACTAAACTATTTTAGTCGTGTCAATTCTTTTGTCTCACAGGTTGAGATTAGCTTCAAGATAGGTGTGTATCATCCTTGCAAACTTAATCTTTTCTCGATCTTGAGCAGACTTATCAAATATAATTACTCTTATAGTCATATTGCATGTAGACAATCATACTCTATCAAGAGGCCTAGTGATACTGTAACTCGTATATAGATACGAGGGACAATAGTACTTTCGGTAAACCATCACTACCTCAGCTAAGCTATGTATACCGAAAAGTTACGATTATGACTGCGTTTTACCGACAACGTTAGATAACAATCATACATACACATCTCTTAGTAGGAAAGATGAATACCTCATACTTTAGAACTTAACACTGAATGAAAACATTAATGACACGTACACAATTTTATTTAATGTTTCATTCGAGGTCTGTCAAATACCATGTTTCTGGAACATGTATTCATGTGATTAAAACAACATCTCATGTCTATGGTCTGTAAATCTTAACCAATGTATTATGAAGTTTCACAATTCCAGTTATTGACTCTAGTCAGATAAATGAATGATCCATAAATTCAATAATACTCAAGGTAACAAAATGACAATTTATTAAGCACTCAATTCATTAACAAAGCTTTATGATAATTTATCGTATTATTGACTTCTAGATTATTACAAACTAACACATTCTCAACGACATTTTTTCTTTGTTTTGTGTAGACTTGGTTTGCATGAGCCAAAAGACTAACAATGTCTCTAAGTTGTATTGTGTTCACGTGAGCCCAATTTATCCAAAGCCCAATAAAAGTCTTGAATTGATATAAATGCCCAAATTGCATCCATGTGTCTTTTAATGCTTGAAAAATCGAATTTAATTCATGCAAATCAGTTTTGAATTGTTTGAAGGCTCAAATAGTTGAACTTTTGAGCTGAAATAAACCCAAAAAATTCACAAATTTTCTGTAGAATTTATTAATATATGATTTGACCAACTTTTCTTGAGCTTTGACCATTGTTATATGTGTTTATTTAATAATATGATAATCATATAAATTGCACATATTATGCTCCAAATAACATTTTCAATCACATAAACACCTTGTTAATTCTTTGAAAAATATTCACGAGCATCCGCTGCATTTGTACGGTTATTGATGAGGTTTTGGCAATTTTGCACATAGGATCCTGATTTCTTTGAAAAATTAAATTGGCTTGATATTTGATCCTTTATTTGCTCTTTTGTATGTTTGTGCCTTGTTTTATGTCTTCATTTATTTTTAGACGAATAATTGATACTTTTTCAGATGGCAACACTATTACGAAATTTGAACATTGATTTCAATGCATAGACATCTAGGATATGTTCGAATGGAGTTACTGTGCGCGTGATTTTAAAAAAATTGAGCCTGAGTGATTTTTTTTCCACGCGCACAGTAATCTTCTATTCAATTCCTCGTCCAATTTCGTGCGTGGGGAGTAAACGAACAAGCCCTAATGGTGGAGTAAAATAGAATATTATATTCTTTAACTTTTAACATTATGTTAAATATGTCACATGCATCTATCCTTAAGCATGGTCTAATCCCTAGGTATTATTCTTACTCGTTAATGCTGATCAGCAATAAACAAATAACGGATATAATAAAAATAACTTAATGACTCGTATAATATATTAATATCAAATAAAAAATATAACAATGGCATGAATATATTATGCAAATGATTCAGTAGTCCTACAACTAACTAAAATAACTTTAACGAAATCGTACATTCAATACATTGTGAGCGCAAGATTCACATTCTGTTAAGAAAAGTCAGTTTATTATCAACGGATTCTTTTTTTTTTTTAACTCCAAGAACATGATGCAGAAAAGAATATATAATTATTTTAAACAAGGAATAGACAAATTATAATAAATTATTAAGATTTTAAAAATAAATTGTTAATAACAGAATAATACAAATATTATATTCTATATGGGTTAGGCTATAGTACTTATATAAGCACGAAACTCTATTGTGTTTGTGATCATACCTCAAATTTCAAAATACAAATGAGCAATTTAAATTGTTGAAAATATTGTCCATATTAAAATCTACATAAAAAACTTTTTTCATTTATTGAATTTTTTTTACTATTTTATTGAATGAGTAGAAAATTAAGTAATCTGATGATTTGCAGATGTCCAAATTTAACTGATTTCACAACCCATCCGATAAATAGATAAAAACTCAAAAAATGAAAATTTTAGTTTCCAATTAGATATTAGCATGGACAACATACGATTTAGATTATTCATTTGTATTTTGAAATTCGAATACGATCATAAGCACGATAAGATTTCGTGCTTATATAATTACCATAGTTTAACTCATTATATATTTCACAATTAGATTTTAATATGAACACAAGAATTCAGATTATTTATTTGTATTTTGAAATTCGAAATACAATCATAAGCATGATAAGATTTAGTACTTATATAATTATCATAGCTTAACTCACTATATATATCAATTTCACAATATTAATAATCGATATGAATTTTTTTCCCTACTTTGTGCCAATACCACAACAAAGTAACAAAAATACCTTTTCCATTTATACCTGCTCTACATACGAGTCGGAGTCGGAGTTGGAGTCGGAGTCGGAGTCGGGTAAGTAAGCAAACGGGTTTGGTGAACATCCCTTCTAATTTTCGGATTTGAATCTGCTGTTTGTATTTGAGGCAAGCAGGATCTGTTTGGCTCGTTTCGATCGTTACAAATCGATCGATCGTCCGTAACGACTGTGATTTGATTCAGAGGACAAATACTTTAACTATTAGATAAATTTTGAACGCTCCAGATCGAAATAAAAAGAAATTACAAGCAGCGGATTTTGTTCCCTAATTTCCAATTTCCAGGATTCTTCAGTACAGTACTGCCGTTCTCAGCTCGTAGCCACCAAGTCGCAACTCTCTCACCATCCCCCGAGCGACCATGAATCGATTTCTACCTCATCTCGTTTTTCTTCTCGTGACAACGGCTCTAAGCGCTGTAAAACCCAGCGGCTTAACTGCGTCCGAGGCTTCAGCGGCCGTGTCGCGCTTTCAAGAGTACCTCCGCATAGACACGGCGCAGCCCTCCCCCGACTACGCCAAAGCCGCTGCCTTTATAACCTCTCAAGTTGAATCCATCGGGCTCGAATCGCAAACGCTCGAGCTGGTCGCAGGGAAGCCGCTGGTTCTTGTCAAGTGGCCTGGGAAGAAGAAATCGCTGCCTTCTGTTTTGTTGAACTCGCATACTGATGTCGTCCCGTCTGAACCTGACAAGTGGGACCACCATCCCTTCTCTGCTTCCCTTGATTCTTCTGGCCGTATCTATGCGCGCGGTTCTCAGGTACGCTGGTGCTAATTGAATTGACAAGTGAGAATTGTAATGTAATTTCAAGTACTTTGCGCTCCAAGCCTCTAACGAATTGCAAAAGAAATGGAGATATTATGATGAAAGTTGGGAACTTTCCACCTTATATGGTTTTTCTCTTTACTTTATGCAAAGAGAAATCTAGTTAATTTGATTACCACAATCCAATATTTGGTACCTCTTTTTGTAAAAAAAAATTATAAATTGTGCATATATGCAGGATATGAAATGTGTGGGGATGCAATATCTCGAGGCAATCCGTCTCCTGAAAAAAACTGGGTTCAGCCCAGAACGAGACATCTACCTCACCTTCGTCCCAGACGAAGAAATAGGTGGCCATGCTGGCGTTCATGCCTTTGTGGAATCTCAAATATTCAAAAACTTAAACGTTGGTCTAGTGCTTGATGAAGGCCTTGCATCACCTGGGGGTGAGTATAGGCTCTTTTATGGCGAGCGGAGCCCTTGGTGGACTGTGATCAGGGCTAAAGGTGAGCCAGGTCATGGTGCCAAATTGTATGATGGGAGTGCCATGGAGAATTTGCTGAAGAGCATCGAGGCTATTAGGCGGTTTAGAACTGCACAGTTGGATTTGGTTAAGTCCGGTGTTAAAGCTGAAGGGGATGTCATTTCCATCAATTTTGTCTACTTGAAGGCTGGCACGCCTACTCCTACGGTGAGTTGTTGCTTTGCTTTTATTTTTGTTGTGCTGATTTTTTTTCTTCTACTTGAGTTTGCAGTGGTTTAATTTCTGCTTTTTTTTTCTGAACTGAGCATCCTAGAGCAATAGAGCTAAGTAAATTTTGCATGTCAATATGTTACTGGTGGATTGTACATTTTTTTGCTGGACTGTTTGGTTCAAACCTGAAGTGGAAAATTGTTTTGCTTACATTTAGGTAGTTACAAATTTGTTCTGTCATCTAATTCTATCTACTATTGCCTTGTGGGTTTATTTGATTTGTATTTGTCAGGGGTTTGTGATGAACCTGCAGCCATCAGAAGCAGAGGTTGGTCTGGACATACGTGTACCACCTAGTGCTGACCCTGAGGCACTAGAGAGACGCCTTGCTGAGGAGTGGGCCCCTTCTTCACGTAACTTGACTTATGAGGTTGTTTTTTAGCACACCTAACTTGCTGGCTTTTATTATATTGCAGGGAGATGATTTTTGAGATGGGTAATGTATGCCATAGTTGTTATATTTATGGAAGATACAATTGTAGGTTACCAAGATAGATTGAATTGAATTAATGGATTATTTAAGTGGCAAAAACTTGGGTACTCCAAAAGATGGTTACACCGGGTACTTCTGCCTATCTGGACCGTTCAATTCATCGAGATTGGTGAAAAGTGATTTCTTGGAAAACACAACAAAAATTAAAGTGAATCACTTTTCACCAATCTCGATGAATTGAACAGCTCAGATGGGCTGGAGTACCCAGTGTATCCATCTTTTGGAGTATCAAATTTGCCTTATTTAAGTTTTCCAGTTTTTTTGATACCTAAGATGTTTCTCTTTTATGATCCATGGTATTAACTTTCCTGTAATTGATAATGTCAGAATATCCATTAACTAAATTTAATGCATGAATTTGTGGTTAGGTACTCATCACTTTCAGTGCATGAATTATTTATTGACTACTGTCATATTGTCATTATGTTGCTCAAATTGCCACTTGTTTAATAGTATAGAAGTTTGTTAGAAATTTGCTACCTGTTCTAACTTTCAAAAGCTTATTTCGTTATAATCTTATTTTTTAGTACTCTTTCATGACATGTAGTTCAAGCAAAAGGTCCCAATTGTTGACATATTTGGAAGACCGGCTGTAACAGTGGCTGACAGTTCAAACCCATGGTTTAACCTGTTAGAAGAAGCTGTGAAGAATGCAGGAGGAGAACTTGGAAGACCTGAAATATTTCCAGCTTCAACAGATGCTCGCTATTTCAGGGAACTGGGAATCCCTGCATTTGGATTTTCACCTATGGCTAACACTCCAATTTTGCTCCATGACCATAATGAGGTGAATTGCCTGTCCCTATTTTTATATTCTTTCCAGTTGACTACTTGTATTACTTATGCAATGCCATGCATTTATTTGTACCCCCACGAAATTGAAATATCCCAGAACATCAGACACAGACATCATAATTCATTTAAATGTCCCAACTCTCTCGTCTCCCAAGTGCCCTTCTATGCCCATGATTTATTTCTGGTTAAATAATAAGAAATATGGGTCTGTTTGAAAGTTCCCTGGAAATAGGAGAAGAGAAATATATATATCCCGGTGATATGTCCAACACTTGAAGGGTATGGAAATATTTTTGTTTGTGCAGGTGTATGCATGTTTTGTAACATTTTAGGTTTTGTGTGTTTCTGAATAGAGTTTTCTTAGTACATTGTCTGCCCCCTTGTTTAGATAATCAACTAAACTTTGCTATACCTATTTGATGACTTGAAGAAATGTTATCATCGCTTGAATTTTAAAACATCCTTTCTACTGGAGTAAGATCAAACTTGCTCAAGTGCAAATGGCCTAGTAATCTAGTGGTAGCTAACTAAGATGACTTCCATAAGGTCATGGGTTCAATCCTCCATGAGCACAAAGGGGGGCCCATTAAGTGGTATTTAGTAATAGATGCTGGGGGCTACGGGAACCCCTATATATCAAAAAGAAAAACTTGCTCTCAAGTTGTTCAAAAAGAGTTTATGACTTAATAAATAAGTGACACGTACTAAAGAAAGTGCTGCATGTTTTTGGGCATTTTTATACTTCAATAATGAGTTTGATTTGTCATAGTTATGAGTGGCTGGTCTTTTCTTTTATTGAAACCTCATTTTTTTTATGCTGCAAATGACAAAACTAGAGCTAGTGACAATTCATTGTCATGGTTGCAGTTCTTGAGCAAAGATGAATACCTGAAAGGAATAGAAATTTACGAATCTATCATCAAGGTGCTTGCATCCTATCATGGGAATACAATTGATGAAGAGAGCAAAGCTGAGTTATGAAAGTTGCAACAATCACACATTTCTTATGCAAAATAATACAAGGCAGTCGGTTGTTTCGCGGAGATGTAATCTATTGTGACTAAGAATCTCATGGATCTGAAGGATGTGAAGACCCATTGGTACTTTTGATTGTAATAAATCACTACTGCTGTCAAAACAGCAAATTATCCTCTTTACAAGCTTGTTGTAGGTACGAGGAAATAAACTTTTTAAGTTGGTAATACTGTAAATCAAGGTCACTAGACTATCTGTTTGAGTTATTCATGTCGTAATACTTACCCCAGCTTTAATTCAACTTCAACCAGCTTGATTAAACAAAATATGTAAAAAAGCACTGTATATTTGGAGTCGTGGAAAAGATTATATGACAATAGAAAAGGCTATATAACAAATATGTTGTTAATTATATAATAACTGATTAATAAATCAGTGAGAGTAACATTTTATATATGCTGTTTATAAATATTTGTTTGTTTTAGTACGAAAATATATATTTGTTTGTTGAAGACATTAAGTTCTTATATGTTAGCTCTTGTGATTAATGATAATAAATGAGGCTTGAATTGGTTAAAAAATATGAACAAACATTTAAATATGCCACAAACATGCTTAACAAATAGTAAGCATAATATCTATTATATTTGTTGATTAGCAAAAAATTATGCAGAAATACAAGACAATCTCTGTCAGTTTAACAATGATACAGTTATCAGTTCTCTGTATGAGCACTACATATGCATTCTAACATAATACTATGTGCAACTTTTGTTATAACTGTCTGATCTAGCTTAAAATTATACTCGTGTAAAATATATAATTTCGAGTTTATATGTTAGTTTAGTTATATTACAAACATAAATAAGGTCTAAATGCACTAACAGCTTCAATAAACATACAACGGATGCACTTAGTACTACGAAGCGGATAATCAACCTATGCATTTTCATACTCGTATACTAATATAATATGAAAAGGATAGTTAAATATAACATGACTACCTTAGATGAACCATGAACGTTGATGGAAATTAGACATACGCGCTCGCACTCCGCGCAAAAAACTACAAAAAATAAAAGCAATCACAGAAAAAAATGAGAAAAAGTTCGAAAAAAATTGCTACAGAGTTTTCACTGTAGTATGACACTATTCATAACCACTGTAGCTAATCATGTTCAACCTTTATATAGATAAGATTAGACAGAAAAACAAAGTACTAAATTGTTTAATTGTTTTAAGACATTTTACTGTCTAATTTATAATTTTCTAAGTTCATAATTCAGCACAAAGTCATTGGGTGATTTGATATTTTGAACCTCATTTATGCTACGGCAGGGCGGATTTAATAGGAGCAAATGGGGTCAATGTCCTCCATTTATTTTTACAATTATATATTTTAATGTTATGTTTTTTTTAAAAATAATTATATTTGAATTCCATAGAAATATGAAATTTATTTCTCTTAATCTCCGTGATTATAATTCAATAATCTTGATGTGATTATCATGATTTTTTGGAGAAGGATGTCCTTATCATGTCAATTTTAATATTTGATACCATTGACTTCCATTTGAAAATTTTCTAGCTCTTCCTTGTGCCAAGGAAAAGAATATTATTTTTAGAAAAGGTAAGTTTTATTTCCAACACAGGTACACATCTCTTGCATATCAATGGTCAACGCAAAACTGATGCATGCAAGAAAACTTTTGATTTTTAATAGGGATAATTACAAAGACCCACCAGGAGCCACGCGTCATGAAAGCAAGGCGAGAAATAAAAAATGCAAAGACCCACCAACTATCTAAGCCACGCGTCATCAAAGCAAGAGCGAGAAAAAAAAATCGCACCGAACAATGATTCAGACGCAATGATATAATTAGATTAGATGCAGGTATTAGAGGTACATCAGTTTGGAGGCTCGGAGCAAATTTTATATCAGTATTGGCATGTAAATATCTACCGGGCCGATGTCTAGAAGGCCCATTCATCTTGGGCCCTTTTGGACCTATTATTATTTACTATTTAGTAATCGACCAAAGCCCTGTTTATATAATAATAAAACAAAGAACGATGTAAGGTTCTCACCTTCTCATCCATGTTTCAATAATGAATAAAGAGGTTGTCAACGTTAGATTACAATCGTACGATCCAGGATCAAAATATGTGCCTCCAGGCATCCATCAATCAGGCAGTATATGTATACGGTATACCATCGAAAGCACCTGATGAACCGGTATGGACGACTCAGATCTGTTTAGAACTCTCGCACGCGTCCATTGAAATTGCAGTGGATCCGAAGACGTAAACTAGCGGCTAATACGAACCAGAAAGAAAGAAAGAAAGAAAGAAAGAGTCGGGCTCCAAAGTGGAGACGAAGGCGTTGCGGGTCTCAAGTCATTACCCGCCTCCAATTTGATTCCTTCTCTCAGTCAAACACACTCAATAAAAGCCAACTCGCACCGCCACCTATTCGCCGGAGAAGCACCTCTATCGTCGTCGCATGAGCCGTAGCTATTCGATTAGGAGTCATGCAATACGGCCTCTCAGATTGAAAATTGATTGAAGCTAGGGTTTGATTCGGATTGAGAGAGAAAGAAAGAGAGGGAAATGTCGCTCCGAATAAAGGCGGTGGTAGAGAAGTTCGTGCGAGAGCTACAGGAGGCGCTTGATGCGGATATACAGGATCGGGTCATGAAGGAGCGAGAAATGCAGAGCTACATCCAGGAGAGAGAACGAGAGGTTGCCGAGAGGGAGGCTGCCTGGAAGGCTGAGCTTTCCCGCCGTGAGGTAAGCTATTTTTGTCTTATGATTTGATAGTTTTTAAAAGGTATGTGATAGTGGTACAAAGGTAAGCTATTTGTCTTAATGAGGAAATTAGGAGTTATGAATTTATGATTAGTAAAACAGTGAATGATCAGTAGTTCGTTAGTTGTTTCAATCAGCAGCATGAAGGAGAATTGTGTCAATTCAGCATGTTTTACTGGCATTTTGGTTGTCCATATTCACAATTTGTATGATACAAGATACAAATCCAATGGGGGAACAGATGGATTAATTGACTCGAACATGCCTATTTGGGTTTGTGGTGTGGATGGTCCGGGCGAGGGGGTGGGGAGTTTAGAGCATTTTCATTCCTAAAATTCTAGGAGTTTCTAATCTGACGTGACAGTTTTTAAATGAGTTTTAGGAATGTAGATGAGTTTCTTATTTAGAAATTTTGCTTAAGAGTTTCTTATTTAGCAACTATGCTTTAGAATTTATAAACTATGACATGACTTAATCATTGGTTAAAATTAATCGGTCTCATAATATTAGTAATATTTGCTAACGTGGCAATTTAGAAACTCTAACTTTTCAGTTTTAGGAATGGAGAGTTTAGAAATTAAAGAAAAATTAAATTTCTAAAATTGATGTGTCAATAATTTAGAAACTTCAAAAATTTCAGAGATGGAGATGCTCTTAGACTGTTTTTGTGCCAGAAACCTTGTTAGTCGCTGTGCAATTGCTGAATGAGCTAAAGAAATGAATAAACTGAAGAAAATGAGAATATATAGAGTACTTCAGTCTGACCTTTCTTTATTCATTGTAGTTAAAAGCTTGTGCTCTTATATTGCTTGGTCTTGTTTCTTCAGAAAGAAAAAAAGCTGGATGTTCTTCTCCATTAGGCCTTTAGCAAGATCTGACAATTATACTTTTGCCTTCTCTTTTTTTATAAACAAAGCAAATCTCAGTTGCATAAAGCGCTTACTTTGTAATTCTCTTAGATACTTGATCTTTAATAAATTTAATTAGAACACAGTTTCTGACATGTAGGCCATCTTCGATAATTGTTCTTTCACAGTCAGCCTTAGTAATTCATCTCAGTTGCATACCTTTTTATTTTTCTTAAAGAAACTAATTTTTTATTTGTTTGCAGGCAGAAATAGCAAGGCAAGAAGCAAGGCTGAAGATGGAGAGAGAGAACCTAGAGAAAGAAAAGAGTGTGCTTATGGGGACAGCATCTAATCAGGACAGTCTAGATGGTGCTCTTGAGATAACAGTTGGCGGTGAGAAGTACCGGTGTCTTCGCTTCTCCAAGGCCAAGAAATAATGCACTTCTCTTGGTTGGTTTTTGTTCATCCTCACCTTATATTGTGTTGGGGAAATTGTATAGAAAATGCAGATGGAAGTTATCTGTCTGGCTGTTAGGATTCTAGTTTCACTAATTAGTAAATTGCAAATGTTGTCCTCCATATTGCTGAAATTTCTAATTTTCCATTCTTATCCTGGTTACTTTATTCTAATTTTTGGGAGTAACTTGATTTTACAAAATGATTACGCTGTCGTTACTTTTTGGTAGTCCCATTCTTTGTGCAACAGAACTACATGGTTCATTTAGTGGGGTTTGGTGCATAATGCAAGTATAACCTGTGGATTTATTGCTAGGTGGGGACCATGTTATATTAATTATAAGGTACGATTACTTGATGAAAACTAAAACATAGATCAATGCAAATTTTTATTATTGTAAATCCAGGACTTTATGTCAAATGCTCTTATTTTATATTACTTATTTTTCTCAGTGATTCATCCCTTCACTAACTGATGTGAGTTGCCTCTTTGAAAGTGGTATGCTTGTTTAGGTGTAATTTACCCTTGCTTGTAAGAGGCTTCTTAATTCAACATGCTGTTAACAGTTGTAATTTTATTTGAAGCTTATTTCTCTTCTTTTTAAAAAAAAATTAATACAGTTGCCATGAGGTGTTTTATCCTTGACACGAAAAAGTATTGTTCCTTTTCATTTAAATACAATTGATGAAATTGGGGTTTCATCAAACTTGTATATGTTTTGTAGCGCCTTTTTAATTGTTGCTGATATTGACATGTCTAATTCATTCCCTCTTCAATGCAAAATAAATAAATAAATTGACGCAACTTGTGAGTTGTGATAGTCAATCGCTCTATCAGTATCAGTGTGAATTTTCATAAAGCTTCCAATAGAATCATGCTCAAGACATACAAACTGAAAAGAGGAACGAACAGAAAGTTTCTCATTATTGGTTGTCTCTCTCTTTTGAAATCTAATCTAATCTAATATATTCATGGCGCAACATTGTGTCACTGTTCATTTTCACGGTAAAATGAACAGTGTTTTTACTGTTCATCGTTACAGTAATATCACCTAGCTTTTCCAAATTTTTCCATTGCTTTTTTATTTTTTTATTATTTAAAGATTTATTATAATTTTATTATTGTAATATGAAAATTTAAAATTTAAATTTTTTCGTGCGGAGTGCGAGTCGTATGCCCGGTAATCTTATCATGTTCTCAGTTCTCACCTCTCACGACTACAACTCACAACTCTTTTTTTTCAAGAAAAACTACAACTTATGGATCTGCATCGACTGCCATAGTTGGTTTATACGTCACTGCCATAAATTTTCAGTCTTGGAATTAAATTTATACGATTCGGATTTTAAAGTAGGGGCATTTTTTTATAGTGAAATCCACTGTCACTCTCTCAATAACAACAAGCTGAATCTGCCATAAACTATGGCAGCAGATGTGAATTCCTAACCTGGTTTTGGTTTTATGTTTGATTAATGTTAATCTACTAAAATTCATAATCAAATTAGAATATTTATAAAACATTTGGAATAAATTCGGACAATAGAAAACGCAAATTTGATATCGGAATCTAAATCTAATAAAGAATGATCTTGTCTTCTAACACTGTTCAGGTCATGCACTTTAGTATTTGATTTTGTTCGCATACCGTAGCATCTGACGGGTTGTTGTAGCAAACCAACTCGGGATACATTAAATTATTTTTTATTGATATTTTAAGCATTTTTCTGACATATAATTGTTTCAAAAGTTCTAATTCGAAATTTGAATTAAAGATTACAGGACAAATTTGATATGCAATTAATGCTAAATTTGTCTGAGTCATAGGTATCTGAGACAGCAACATATCAATAGTTCTAATCTGATCCATTGATAGAAAAATAGTTTGTGAGTTATTCAACAACAAAAAACAATGAAGTAATTGCTACATGGACACTGATACAGTGTCCCATGTTTTGCCCTCCCAGTTCTCATGCTGTCACTGACGCGCGGATCCCGCGCGAAACTCACGCTTTGATTTTAGAGGGCTCTCCTTTTTAGAACATCTCAGAGGCAAAACACGAGGCACCGTAGGTTTTTCCTTGCTACATGCCTTCAGAATTACTCGCCAACCAACTTTCGAGTTTCGACGACAGGAGACAATAACAACACACGAGTCAAAGATACGTACCGTCGTACCGATCTAGTGTCGGTTGAAGATCTTAAAGAAATTAATGCTTTTTTTAGAAGAAAGAGGATTTTGTCTCAAGTCTAATTCAAAATTTTGACTTAAAACCCTCCAAGGCTTAAAAAAACTAATGTAAGTCAGTATTTCATTGTTTGCTTAATTTTATTTCATCATAGTTATACATTAGTGTTTAGTTAAAGATTAGCGATAGTTAGTGATCTTGTATTGGGTTAAGGGACGATTAGATGCTTAGTGATACATATGCAATTGCACATATATGCATAATACATGAAGTTCATATTAGAGAGACTCAGATCATAATAACAGAAAGTGTGTGTGCTAAAGCAACGAAAAATAACTTCAGATCACATAATAAAGTAATTAAAATGCACTAAAATATAGTTATGGAGCAGAGTATAGAGTATTTGAACTGTTGAAAGTATATATCAATGCGTTCTTTATAAAAGTTTTGTAACTATGTTTTTTTTTGAATTTTTTGAAAGTAAAAAAGAATAATGTTATTTTTAATTATTAAACTGCGTTATTTTCGCTCATTTTTCAAAAATTGAAAAATATAACTACAAAACTTCAAATGTTCTCAAAATTAGTTTAGTAGGAGATTTTGATGTCTTAATTGTGTTGACCAACTTAAATTAGTTATTTGAGTTGTCGGTGTAGGATTTTTTATGCCGAAGTAAAACACTCTTTTTACTTTGCATAGTACGGTAACATATATCTCTCTTTATATATTTTGAACTTTATATTAAAATCTTCTTGAAGACCAAATTTTATATTTTTTGAACTTTTTTACTATTTTTTAGAGAGGTTCAAAATCAATCATATCGGATGATCCAGAGATGGTTACATTAACCAATTTTTCATCCCTTTAAAAAAATTTAACAAAAAAAATCAAAAAATATAAAATTCGATCTCTAAGAAGAATTTAATATGAAGATCAAGTTTAACGGTTTGGATCAATGGTTTGAACTTTGAAATCACAGATATGAATGCGAAGTACAGCGCGTTTGGTGCTTTGCGGAACACCATAGCCTCACTCAATATGTATATATATATATATATATACACATCACAATTCATAAGTTGTGGATAGAAAATTTTACGGTGGGGATGCTTCATATCACTCTCACTTATTGTTATTTTCTTTCGGTTGTTTGTTTCAGTTTTTCTTGCACATTGATTGTAGTTGGCGTCTTGTTTGATTAAAGTATTTGACTTTGCATGCCAGCATATTGTACTTTGCTTTCCAACTCTTTGGATCAAACATTTTTTTTTAATATTGATCAATATATTTTATTATATATACATGAGTAGAGCGATTAAGACTTCTGCGGCCTTCGTACTTCATGTGTTAGGAATATTTTTTTTTGTAAAATGTCAGGTTAATTCTAATTTAAACATTCGATATTTAAGACAAATGTTTATTCTTTTTATTTGATATATAATATAATGTACATTCTTTTAGGGAAAACAACTGAATTTCAGGTATAAATATTTATTGGAGTAATGCTATCAAAAGCTATCGAACAATGACGCCTTAGTAGCTTATTTATCATTTAATTCTCTACTTTATTTATAAAATGACAAGAATACATCGCATGTCTGTAATATAATAGTGAAAATAAGCATGTATATATATTTTAATTTGCAAAGTGATACTAACTTGAAAAAACATAGGCATTCAAAATAGGTATGTCTATGCACAAAATATTTGTCATTTCTATATTTTGAGATTCATTTTAATTTAATGGAAATATATAGTTTATAAATCATTATCGATAAAAACTAGGCTATTGACATATAAAAATAGAAATATTATGAAGGCATAAATTATAATAATGTACTATGCATAAATTATGTAGTCAAATTCATTGTACTATTTTAAATTTGATATTAGATTAAAAAATTATCAAAGAATTATGATATATTTTATTATGGACATTTAATTAAAGGCAAAATAAACAAATCATTAAAAAAATACAAATATTATATGTATTATGAATAATTAATTAACTAGCTACCTTAATAAATTATGAACTTTTGCGAGCTAAAAAATCATAAACATAAATGTTTTAATTATTATATTATAAACATGCAAGGGTATTCTTGTCATTCTATAAGTAACACAAAGCATTAAATGGTAAATTAACTTTTAGGGGGGTCATTACCCCATTTTTATTCTTTTTTTAAACGATGGTTTAGCATTTCTAAATTCTAATAGGTTGCAATCTCGAAATCTATTCTTTATAATTTGAAGATGTTAATCATCATCTAAAAATGATTCGAAAAGAAAAATTGAGTTCTAATTGTGATGTCATTGACCAAATTTCATATACAAGGAGAGCGAAATGAAAAGAAGGCGGTTCTCATAATACCTTAACCATAACTTAGGCGAGGAGTCCGGCGACGGATCTCCCCATCCCTCCCCCTTGCACCCTCCTCTTCCCTCTCTCCTCTCTCCTTTATCCTCCTCTCTCTTCAACACCCGGTCAATCGAGAATGTGCGAGCTAGCTTGTGGATTTCTCAGCATCCAATGATGGAGCTTCAACCATTCAACGACGGGATTTCCCAGCAGCTCGCGGATGAGTTGCAAGCATAGAAAGTCTAGACGTCGTTGTGCAACTCAGCTGCCAGCGACAAGACTAACGGCGGGGTTTCCCGATAGCTCGCGGATGAGTTACAAGCACGGAAGGTCCGACCATCGTTGTCATGCAATAAATTAGGACTTCGTTCAAATCGACCTTTGGGATAATGTTTCGGCAACAAGAGCCGGAGATTGGGATGTGCCATTTACTACACATGGTTCCGGTAAGGATGCTTTGTGCAATACCTACTGGGTGGGTTCCTTGGGGTTTGCTCAGCACTTGTTGGGCGTCGTGTTTGTATTTAATCTTCGTGACAGTCGGAGATTGGGTTTAAGTATCGGTACCTACATGGGTATGGAGAGAAATTGGGATGATTCTTTGTTGGCTTGTCGCGCTACCACAATCATTCGAAAAGAGTCTGTTGTAGGAACAATTGCACTGACTTATGGTTGCAGGGGTCTGGTCAGAGCGAAGACATTTCAGGGAGACGCCGGGGCACCTGTTTCATATGTGTTGTCTTACAGATCGAGGTCAAGGGTTTGTTGCAACTTAAGGGCAAAGAACCAACTATGGTCCAAGCGGTACATGTGTGCCAATGTGGTTGATCATGACTCATGAGGTGTTCAAGGTTGGTGAATAGACGGTATAACGCAACGAGCGTTCCACGTCTTTGGAGTTCAGGTGATGACCGATGACCATTGCGGTGATCTTTTGTTGTTATTTTTAGGAAATTTTATTTTCAGATGATGTAGCTTATTTTTCTTCTTTTTTTCTTTTCTCATGTACTACTCTTACTCTTTTTTCTTTGTTAATAAAAAATTATGTAGCCAAAGTCTACTCTTCAAAAAAAGAACTATTCACGATCTACGTGATCGCCAAAAAAGAACGCAGAATATAAATATATTCTCAAGAACTACAAATCTTCAATCTAGGACGAGGTGATTGGAACTTGAGATGATGATGGAATAGAATCATGTCGGGGCATATTCAGAATTTTTGTCAGGATGATTCAAAATTTACGATTTTTTCAGAATGGTTCAAAGTAGTACATATTTTTAAAAAAAAATTCTAAATTATAAGCATATTTTTTATAAAATTCAAATACATGGTTAGTTTTGCAAAAAAAAAATTAAGACTAGATCAGCTGGTCCATTCTACTTTCACGTAACTTCGCTCCTGAAATCATGCCGGATGGGGGAACGGGGGCTTGGCTTCTTTCTTCTTTTCTTTTTTTTTTCTTTTTTCATTTTGTTTTCTAATTTTCGAAATAGATTCAGCGGGAATGGATACCGAATAACAGTATGATTTTGTATACTGTCAACTAAGAAACGCAAAACCAACTAGTACAACTTTATATTATCTTTTTTTCACTGGAATCGCAAAGTAGAAGATATCCTCAACTACGCAAAAGCTGTGAAAAATCTAATTTAATCTAATATAATCTACTCATACTAACATTACATCACTGCTCATTTCCACAGTGACATAAACAGTGATTTCACTGTTCACGCTACAACAAAATGATTGTAGATAATATATTTTCAGATATTTCTCCCTGTTGCTTTTTTGTGCTTTCATTGTTCACGCTACAGCAAAATCACTGTAGATAATATATTTTCAGATATTTCTCCCTGTTGCTTTTTTGTGCTTTCAATGTTCACGCTACAGCAAAATCACTGTAGATAATATTTTTTATTTAAATTATTTATTATAATTTTATTATTGCAATACGAAAATTTAAAATTTAACTTTTTCGCGCAAAATCCGAATCAAACGCTAGTTAACTAAAAAAGCCCTACAGGTCTTGAAGGTGTACAGTTCATTTCGCAACATAAGTCCTTGTATTTGTATAGGTCCATGTTATCCAAAATCATACAGTTCATAGTGTTGAAGCCTTAAAATGTGTATAGTTCTGATCATGGCTTTAGTTATCCAAGTTTTCAGCAAAACATAAATCCGTGTCAATATCGTTTGAAAAATATTTCGTAGATATCATAATCGATACTGACTATCGATACACGTATTATTATGGATAATGTTAAGTTATTATGCACATTGTTTGAGTTATTATGCATATTATTTTTTTACTGAAAAAAATATTACCCATGTTAACAAAATAACATGCATAATAAATCAAATAACATGCATAACTATTTAAATACAAAAAATAAAATGCATAATAACACAAATAACATACATAACTATTTCAGTACAAAAAACAATATACATAATAACTCAAATAATAAATATAATAACTCAAACAAAAACTATAATAACATGTGTATCAATAATCGATATCAATTATGCTTTCATTTTTTAATTCCCTTTAATATCTGTCACTACACCGGCAAGCGATAATTATTCAACTCCTTTAATTCTACAACAAGCACAACAAAAGTGACGCTGAAACAGGTGGTTCATCAGTTCCCATACAATCTTGTACCATATAAAATAATATAAGCTAATTTTCACAGTTTCACACCCATCAGGTGTCACTGTACAAATACCTCCACCACTATTCCAACAGCCAAACCTACAATGCACAGAACTTCCGTTTATACTATACATCTCGAATTGTGAGTCTGATATTTACACAACAACAAAAAGATGGCATTTATATACAAATATTGATATGCCAATCAAGCTTCTCCATCTGCCATAGGCACCATGGTTGAATGCTTGATTATATTTCATGGCTCTCTATTATTATATCTCAAGTGTATTTTAACGACGTGCACCTGATACCGTGAACATCTCCTAATCATATATAAAATGCATGAAATTAAACTAAGTTAATAGATAGAGATGGAATATCTAATTTCATTGTATTGATTTTTCTGCTTACAATCTCTATTACAGTAGCCAATATATATACATCAGTAAAATGTAAAATTTGTTTTGTTTTGTCCTATACATCCACAACTATTCTAATTGCGACACGTTTGTCAATATACAACTGAAACTTTGTTATGAGATGTTATATGTTCCTCTCCAGTGATGA